>PJEN01008691.1:0-85715 GCA_004024605.1 Pteronura brasiliensis | reverse complement strand
AAAGAACTGGTTAGCTGCTTTTAACCAATGCAATTAGATCACCATAAAAAGGGGGAAAGGAGCCCATAAAATTAAAATAAAACTACCTCTCCCCCTCAAAAAAGTAATAAAGAAAAACACCCACATCCCTGCAGCTAACCCTGACAACTACCTTCATTCACAGTGCTTAACCATGATGGGGGAAATGAATAAAAGCAGAAGGGCCGCTGCTTTTAAACGTTTCACAACAATCCAGATGGTACTTCTAGCCTCTGCTCATGCTTTACAACAGTGAACCAGGACAAGACATAGATTTGCTAATGTGCATTTAATCACCAAAGGACTGAAGATGTCTGGGCTTTTATTCTGTAATGTTTCTAAGACTGTGTCCATTAAATGCAAACAAAAAAGGAAGAAGTCTTGGCAGAACAGGATAAGTGATGCACACTTGATGATCAGATCGATTTTAAATATTATTCATGGCATATAGCCTAGTCCATGCTCTAGCTGTAGACAAAAACAAACGTGCAATTATTATTTTACTTAGTTCAATATGTTACTTTCCAAACTCTATAAACATAAAGCAGTATTATGTTGAATGCATGCTATTTTCTATCATCTGGATCAGACAGAAAGACTGTGTGTGTATCTAATTACCAAAACACTACAATGGAATCCAGAAATTCTACAAAATTCAGCAGGATGAAAAGAGTTGTCTCCTTTTGTCTCCTTCATTTCTAGATATGCTCTCCACTAATTTTGTTAAAATCTGTAACTGGAAGAAGCTTACTGATTTTCAAACTCCCTAGCTATAAACTGGCATAGTTTCACTGATCAGATGAATTACAAAAGCAGCTCAAAAGGGTTGAAAAGTTTTCTAGTATCTTAGTGTACTGCTAGGTGAATGGTACACAAGGGAGTATTTGATAAACCAATTATAGGCTGTCTTTACATTTGGGGATCATGCAGCAGGCCCTAAGAGTTTAAACATCTGCTGTTGAGAAGTGTTTACATAGTACAAACAGGATATGACTTATTCCTCTTAATGTATCTTTTCCTTTTTGTTAAGACTCGAACAGAAGTTTTTATAACAGTAGTATATATTGTTTGAAAAAGTGGAGTGGTGTGAAGGAGGGTGGGTATTAAATACCTGTTTCTATGGCTTGGGCCTCGTTGGTCTTCCACTGCTCTGCTACATCGTTTGCTAACGGATCATCCGGATTGGGAGCACTTAACAAAGCCTGGATCGATAGCAGAACTGTGCGGATCTGCAGTGCTGGGGACCACTTATCTATGAAGGCAACAGGCCCAGAATGATCAAGCATGAAACAAAAGCCCCAGAACTACTGCATTGCATTCCCACAGACCTTTGTGGTCTTTATATAAGGCAATGTTCAGATTCTCAATATAAAATGCTTAAGAGAAAAAGGAGAAATCTTAATAGCATATATTAATAAAGGTAACACTTACCTTTCAAAATATCTAAACATATTCTTCCCAACTTGTCTACATTAGGATGATAAATTTTGGTCATGAAACGTACTTTAGGGGCTGCCATCGGGTATTCTTCTGGTAGGAATAGTTCAAGCTTAAAAGTCCCTCCCTCAAAGGGGGAATCCTGAGGGCCAGCAATGACCACATGAAAATAACGGGCGTTGCTCTCATCTGGTTCTGCTTTAATGCCAGGAACTGGTTCTGCCAGCAAACGCTGGGTTTCCTACAACAGAAAAACATGACACATTTATGAAACAAATGTCACTTTGCTAAACACCAAATTAAAAATTAAGAAGTTCGTCTCTTGTGGGGCACGTGGGTGGCTTAGTGGGTTAAAGCCTCTGCCTTTGGCTCAGGTCATGAACCCAGAGTCCTGGGATCGAGCCCACATCGGGCTTTCTGCGAGGCAGGGAGCCTGCTTCCTCCTCTCTCTCTGCCTGCCTCTCTGCCTACTTGTGATCTCTGTCAAATAAAATAAATAATATCTTAAAAAAAAAAAAAAGAAGAAGATAAAGTTCGTCTCTTGTGACTGGACACAACAGAATTTCTCCACTCTCCCGAAGGGTATGTATTTATTTTTTTAAACTCGAAGTTCAAAGAAAACACTATTTAAATAATCCCAATCACCTGAATGCAACTGCAAGTGAATAGTAATGACATACACTGCAGCTGCAAATGTCTGAGCATATGCTGATAATAAAAATTAGGATAATGAAACTGATTTTATACTAAGGAGAGAAGTAAGGAGAGGGGAGTGGAAGAGAGAGGAGGCAAGAGAGAAGAGAAAAAAGAAAATAACACTGGGATTATCACACAGGTAAAGGCCACTTACACAGTTTAAACTCTACCAAAACCTTTAAAAAGTAAAATTAGGGGCGCCTGACTGGCTCAGTCAGTACATGAACTCTTGGTCTTGGTGTTGTGAGTTCCAGCTCCACGCTGGGTGTGGAGAGTACTTAAAAATAAAATCTCCTGGGCGCCTGGGTGGCTCAGTGGGTTAAAGCCTCTGCCTTCGGCTCAGGTCATGATCCCAGGGTCCTGGGATGGAGCCCCACATCGGGCTCTCTGCTCCACGGGGAGCCTGCTTCCTCCTCTCTCTCTCTCTCTCTCTGCCTGCCTCTCTCCCTACTTGTGATCTCTGTCTGTCAAATAAATAAATAAAATCTTTGAAAAAAAAAAAAAATCTCCTAGGGAGCGCCTGGGTGGCTCAGTGGATTAAAGCCTCTGCCTTGGATGCAGGTCATGATCCCAGGGTCCTGGGATCGAGCGCGGCATCGGGCTCTCTACTCAGCGGGGAGCCTGCTTCCTCCAATCTCTGTCTGCCTGCCTACTTGTGATCTCTGCCTGTCAAATAAATAAATAAATAATCTTTTTAAAAAATAATAATAATAAAATATGTAAAATGAGTTCTAAAACTCACTGAAAAATCTTTCCTCTAAAAAACAGAAGGGAATGTAGGAGGGCCAAGTGCCTAGGCACCTAGACAGGGCTAGAGAAATATATACAACCTTGACACTGAACCCTTATGCTGCTCCCCAACAATCATTAGTTCTCTTTCCCATCTTTCTCCCTCTCTCCTACATATCTAGAACACTCTTCTCTCTTCAAACCTCCAGTATCTCTATCCTCACCCTCATTTTTGGCTGATGACTCTGAGGTCTATTTCACAAGAAAACAGATACTTTCTCAAGTTTGCACACCCACCTTCAACTGTGTGCCCATATGCTTTGCCTGTCCTCTTGTCACTGTGGATAAAATGGCTGTCACTCTTGGCTAAGACTGACCTCTCCTCTAAAGCATTAAATCTTCTCTCCTTTCCACCTATTCCAAGGACATTGCTGTAGGATCTCTTTCTTCTCCTGAACCAGCAGTTCCCCCTCCTCATTGGCTCTTTCCCCAAACTGTACAAACTTGCTGTAATTTCTCCCAGTAAGAGGAGAAAATAACCTTGACCTCACTCTCCCACCACCTCCTCACCAGCTAATGCACCATTGCTTTGCTGCTTTTTCAAAGTTATCTGTATCTGATTGTTTCCAATTTTTCTCCTCCCCTCCTATCTTGAACACAACTCTCCAATCAGGGTCTAGCCACTAACGTGCCTGTTGAGGTCACCAGTGATTCCCACACAGTTAAATCAAATAGCCAATACTTAATCTTCATCTTATTTGACCTAAATGTAACATCTTACCCTGCTGGTCTGCCCTCCTCCTTGCCAAACATCACCCAGCTTCCTACAGCCGAGCTCTCCTGATTCTCTTCCTACTTGTAGAGCTGCAACCTCCTTGCTGGTTCCTTCCCTGACTCCCCAACATGGAAGTGCACCAGGGCTCTGTCCTAAGGCTTCTTTTACACACTTCTATAGTGATCCCATGTTGTCCAATGAATCTAAATACTAAATACACCCTGTATACGATGTTTGCTACCTGAGAGCTCCTAAGATCTTCATTCAAATGTGTTTTCTCGGGTAAGGCCTCCATAATTGAAACTGCAAAAGCCCGGTCCACCTAAACCCAAACCCTCCCTATCCCTGTGTTGACCTAATGTTATCTCCAGAGCTCTACTAACACATTACATATCTCACTTATTTTGTTCAGAATGGAAGTGCCATAAAAGGAGATTTGTGCCTGTTTTATTTACTGCTATATCCTCAGCATTTGGAACAGTGCCCAGCACCACAGATGTTCAATAAATACTTGCTGAATTATGAATCTATTTGATGTTCTTTGTAACTGCATCTTCAACATTAAAGCAGTGTTATTCAAAGCAGGATATGCACATCACAGGAGGATAACAAAAGGATGCATTCATGCATGGGAAAAAATAACAACTTTTATTTATAAACTTACTTTTTAAACCAAAAATAGTTAACACTCAATAAAAGAAACTGGTAATTCCATGTGTAATTTTATATGTTAGTAATATATATTCAACATTTTGAATAGGCATGTGCAGTTGAAGTTTTAGAACACTGCTATATCTGAAGTTTTAGATATGAAAAACAATGAGAATACTGTATTTACACCACCTTCACTTATGAAAAATCCTACACCTTACACCAGTTCATTCTACAGCCTACAGGGTACATACTAAAAGAGATTTCCCTGTCTTATACTGAAATAATCATAAGATGCAGATAAAAAATTAAACCCTTTTCCAAACTGTGTTAAACCCATAGCCATTTAAAGCAATGCCTTTAGTACTTTAATTAACTAGAGACTGGTTTTTTGTTTTTTTGTTTTTTTTTTTTTTTTTTTTTTGCTTTGTTTTAATCATAGCAGTGCAAGGGAAATGAGAAACTGAAATGCTGTGAACTACTTTTAGCAAAATGTTCTTTGGATTCAAAGTAAAACATTTTTACTGCATAAAAAATCTCAGAGGGCAGCTGGGTGGCTCAGTTGATTGTTTGCCTTCAGCTCTAGCCCAGCACTGGGCTCCCTGCTTAGTGGGGAGTCTGCTTCTCCCTCCCTCTCTGCCCCTCCGCGCCCCAGCTTGTGCATGCTGTCTCGCACTTGCGCTCTCTCTTCCTCTCTCAAGTAAATAAACAAATCTTAAAAAAAAAAAAAAAAAAAAAAAACCTCAACAGGCAATAATGAAGCCTCCCACTGTAGGAAGTCCACCAACACGGAATTAGAACAAAAGAGGCGGGTCTTCATTTTTAGCAAAAAAATTAAAATAAAATAAAATAAAGATACTAAGGATCAAAGGTAAGAGTAAAGAAATGAGAAAAAAACTAGATGGTAAAATTCCTTGAATTCTGACCTCTCCTCACCTTGACCCTCCTTTTGTTTTGCCCCAGGTCTTCCTATTTTTAGAAATCCAGAAGTTGGAAGATTGGGGAAAAAAAGAAAAGGCTGGGGTCTAAGGGCCCCCAAATCCCACTCCCTGGTTACACAAAGTAGTAGCAGCTCTATTCTAGGCTATAAAAAGCAGCCAGAAGGGCCTCCAAGATCATATCCCAAAATAGCCTCAAAATCACACTTAGAACACATTGTCAGATTCATCATTCCTTCCTCATCCTCAGTTCCTCCTCAAAATAAGACTCTTTCTAAAGAATGTACGTATTAAACATACCACATGGCCTGATCAATTATAAAATTTAATCAGAACACGTTCTAGCATAAGCCTTTACGTATGGAAAACATTTTGAAACAGTTTCTATATGCTCTCAAGTTCTCGTGGATTTTGATATAATGAAGAGATGCATAATTATCTGACTAGATGGCACTGATTTCCCAAACAAACCCACAGCATAAATTATGGGAGGAAAAAAGAATAAAATCCAAACCAAATGGAACAAGTCTCACCCACAGAATTTAGAGTCCATTTTTTTCCCGAAAAAGGCAAAAGTGGGTAGGAAATAAAATCCTTCCTGCTAGTACTCACACATGGGTAACTATGAAACACATTCTAGTTCTATATTATTCTTCGGAAAAAAGACAGTGAAATACAGTATGATTTCTTCAAGTCTAGAAGTACCGGGTTCAAATTCCTTCTGCATTGCTTACGTAACTATTACTTTTGAGCAAATAATCTGCACTGCTCTGAGTCTCAGCTGACTTATCTATATCATAATTAAGATTACCTCTCATGCAGAGTTGCTATGAAGATCAAAAGAGGAATACTGCAGAAAGACTTAACAAATGAGATCACATAGGAAGGTCATAGCCATATACAACCAACTCAAAAAGAATTAAGAACAAAGCACAGTAACAAATCTTAAGATTTATTAAACAACAGTATTTGTTTTATTTTTTTTTTAAGATTTTATTTATTGGGGCCCCTGGGTGGCTCAGTGGGTTAAAGCCTCCGCCTTCAGCTCAGGTCATGATCTCAGGGTCCTGGGATGGAGCCCCACATCGGACTCTCTGCTCAGCAGGTAGCCTTCTTCCCCCTCTAAATCTTTGCGGGGGGGGGGTTATTTATTTATTTGACGGGGAGAGAGAGAGAGAGATCGCAAGTAGGCAGAGAGGCAGGCAGAGGGTGGGATGGGGGAGAAGCAGGCTCCCTGCTGAGCAGAGAGCCTGATGCAGTGCTTGATCCCAAGACCCTGAGATCATGACCTGAGCCGAGGGCAGAGGCTTATTAACCCACTGAGCCACCCAGGTGCCCCCAGTATTTGTTTTTAAAGAAAACAGAATAACCATTAGTTGCATTATAATCCTACTTGCTTAAAAACAATCCTCTGACCCAATCCCAGGCAGAACTAAGTTTAGGCCATACAGAACAAAAAGTATTATAGACTATTTAGGGAATTAGTTACTAAAAAACAGAAAAGGAAGTACATAAAAATAGAGTATGCATTTAAGTGGCAGGAAGACTGTCTCAAGGAAACTATCTCATCTTATAGAGTGAGTGTAATAGTTCCTGCTATAAATACCTTAAAAAGGAATTAAGTAACATCAAATTGATCTGGTCATCAATAGATCTACTGGGACTTGAAGAGCAAATTCAGGATTATACCACAGTAAACGGCAACACTTGACAGTCTGTCAACTAAATTCCATTAACTAGGTCTTGTCCCTCTGTAAAGTCCAATAACAACTTGTGCTCACTATCAAGAAATGTTAATTAAGGTCGTCTTATACATCTTTTTAAGGCAGTGAATGAAGTATGTGCAGTAAAATTTTAGATAATAAACAGTATTCTTAGAAAAAAAGTGGCAGGGATGCCTGGTGGCTCAGTCAATTAAGTGTATTGATTTTGGTTCAGGTCATGATCTCAGGGTCCTGAGATCTAGCTCCAGGTCCAGCTTCACGCTCAGCAGGGACTCGGGTTGAGATGTGCTCTCCCCTTTGCCCCTCCCCCTCAAAGAAAGGAAGGAAGAACGAGGAAGGAGGGAGGGGAAAAGTGGCAATTTGCATATGAGAAAAGTTGATCCATTTAATAACTTTCTATATACACCTCCAACTTTCTATATACTTTACATTACATTATATACATATATACATGATTACACTACATACATTATATACTTTAATAACTTTCTATATACACCTCCAACTATATACTACCTATATCTATATACTACCTCCAACATATACCTACAGCCATTAGGTTTTTTTCCTATTTAGAATATCCTCTGGTGGCACCTGGGTGCACAGTCAGCTAAGCACCCGACTTTTGGTTTCAGCTCAGGTCATGATCTCAGGGTCCTGATATTAAGCCCTGCTCCGCACTCAGCACAGAGTCTTCTTAAGACTCATTTTCCCTCTCCCTTTGCCCCTTACCATGCCCTCTCACTCTCTAAAATTAAAAAAGAATTATTCTCTGAAACACAAAGATGTTTACTAATGTATTACTAATAATGTCAATTGTGGATCTTTAGATCATCTCACCCAAGAGCCATCTGACTACACTGGGTAACACCATCAATTTTGTTATCACTACTAGTCTTATCAAACTGAGAGGTGCCTCAGTGATGTCTGCTGTGTACTCCAGCCTCTTTAACCACATCTACAAGCAATTTAAAAATATTACCAAGCAGGGGCTCCTTTTCTGGGATTACTGATAAAGCAAAAGCCTATTTTTCAATTGTAAACTACTTCAAGGGCATCTACAATTTCGCCATCTAAGATAAGTGGGAATTTAAAAAAAAAAAAAGTTACCAACATTTTGAGTGTCATGTCCCTAACATTTTATCCATGAGCCATGTCGTTTTTACTACACAATTTTGGTCTGTGAACACAATAATTTTAGAAATGCATAGATCTCATTATAGTAGAACTGACTGTATTTATTCTGGCTGGGATTAGAAACAACGCCAAAATTGTGCTCAATTTCCCTATTGCACCACTTCCTTACAAATCATTAGGGTGAGCTAGAGGTGCCTACAGCATGATAAAAATGGCTGATGAATGCTTTCTCTACAGCAGTGCTGCCCAACAGATACACGAGCTGCAAATATAATACTAAATTTTCCACTAACCACATTAAAAAGTAAAAAGCAGTTAAAATTAGTATTTTATTTAACAGTATATTCAAACAGTATCATTTCAACATGTAATCAACATAAAAGTTATTAATATAATCTTTTTTCATACAAAGTCTTCAAAATCCAGTAATTTATACTTATATACTTACAACACATAACAATTCAAACTAGTCACACTGCAACTGCTCAATAGCCACATGGGGCTAGCAACTACCATACAGGACAGTGAAACACAAGACAATACTGTTATAATGTTACTTACACATTACCAATATAATTTATTTTATATAGTGAGTAAAAACTAGTAGAGAAACTTTAAAGTATCACTTTTTTCCCCTCAAAAGTTCTATGCAACAGTAATGTCAGAACATATGAATCACTAGTATTAGGAATGTGGCTGTTAATGTTTGGTACAGTCATAAGCCTGTGCTCGAAAATAATGACTCGTAGCCATTTCAAAAAAACATAGCATGGACAAAAATTAACTGAAACAAGGCAACTGCATGAAAAAATAAGGGTTAATCCCTCAGAGATCATTTTAATTTTTACAGTCCACACTACCCCCTAGTGGATAAAAGACATAACTTACTCATTTGAACCCCTTTTCCTCCTCAAATAGCTGATAAACTATTTTACTCTAATTCACTAAGTTTTTAAAAAATGTTTACCCTGAAGTCAGAGGAGACTAACAATTCTCAAGGCACACCCTCCACCTTCCATTTTCCCCTCTACTCCCACACACATAAACCTCACATTTTCCTTCACTGAAAAGAAGGAAAAATGGAAGAAGCCCTTTCAATGGCTCTAGGCACCAAGGACTAAATCTTAAGATCTTAGACCAAGGTATCCCTGTGATGAAAAGCTTTATTTCTAGTGGACTGATAAGTAGTAAGAAAGTACAGCTGACTCATGAACAACATACAAGTTATGGGAACCAACCCCCCCCCGCAGTTGAAAATGACCCCCAAGAAACTTAACTACTAAGAGTCTACTGTTGACCAAACACCTTACCTATAAGTCAATTAATACATATTGTATGTATGTATTATACACTGTATTCTTATAATAAAGTAAGCTAGAGAAAAGACCATGTTAAGAAAATGAGGGGCACCTGGGTAGCTCAGTCAATTAAGCATCTGCCTTCAGCTCAGGGTCATGATCTCCCCATCCTGGGACAGAGCCCCCTGTCTGTCTCCCTGCTCAGCAGGGAGTCTGCTTCTCCCTCTCCCTCTGCCCCTGCTTGCACATGCTCTCTCTCTCTCAAATAAATAAATAAAAATATTTTTTTAAAAAGAATCACAAGGAAGAGAAAATGTATTTAATAGTTCTATACTGCATTTTTAAAAAGATTTTATTTATTTATCTGACAGAGAGCTCATAAGTAGGCAGAGAGGCAGGCAGAAAGAGAGGAGGAAGCAGGCTCCCTGCTGAGCAGAGAGCCCCATGTGGGGCTCGATCCCAGGACCTTGAGATCATGACCTGAGCCGAGGGCAGGCACTTAACTGACTGAGCCACCCAGGCGCCCCAGTTCTGCACTGCATTTATCAAAACTAAAAAATCCACGTACAAGTGGACTCACATATAAACAGATCAGTGAGCACAGTTCAAACCCATGTTCTTCAAGGGTCAGCTGTACTCTGTATTCCACTTTGGAGTAATAGCCAAGAGATGGAATGGAATAACCTGGTCTGGAACTCTCTAGTTTTTTCTCTCAAACCAAGACCAAATCAGTACTTCCGTTAAGTTCAGTGAAAAGGAAAAGAGACTTGGAAGCCAGGCAAGGACTTCTGAAAAGCTAACTATCTTCAACTGACTTGTTTCTCAGGTCTGAATTAGTCTGGAGTTGCCTGGACCTTACCACCACCCCTCTCACTACAGCTGGGACAATAATTATTTGAAGATGAGAACTCCGACTAGCAAATGGTGGTGGTGAAGTTCTAAATACATGCTTGCTCAGTGAATGAATAAATGCATGTGTGCTTAGGCACCACACAGAGCTGATAAGAAGAATTACTGTACTTAACTGTTAGTAGAGGGTAACTTCCACCCCAGGAATGGCATTTACAATTATTCCAATCACTGGCAACAGACAAACATCTGAAAATCCTACTACCAAAGTGTGCCTCCAACAGGAAAAACCATTAGGCTGAATTCCTTGTCTACCACCCCCAAATTCTTTTGTTCCACTGCAGTCTGTCTCTTTTCCTGCCCCCACTAGTCTGTAAATTCCCTAAAGGCAGGGACTCTATGCGATTATTAAGTACTACACCCAGATGGGCAGAGAAGCAATTAAAAAAAAAAAAATCAAGTAACAATAACTGTGCCAAACAGTGATTTAAGTGCTCTACATGTATTATTAACTCAATCTTCATACCCATTTTACAAATGAGGGAAATGAGAAACTAAAACTAACCACTTATATTATAACCAAAGTTATAGCAAGTGGCAGAGCCAAGACTGAAATCCAGGTAACTGGATTCTACTCAATCTGGCTTCAAAGCCTGATTTCTTAATCTCAGTGACCTACAGAAAGACAATTAACAATATGAACAGTAAATCTCAAATGTTTGTCAGGACAGTAAATAGCACAGAAGTTAAGGAAAGGCTCCTTTCAGTCCTTCATAATTATGAAAAAGTGCTTCATCAAAGAGGTAAGTTAATTTAAGCCATAATGTCACTTTTTTTCTTTTTTTTCCTTTGGGATTGGCAACTGAAGAAGTATACCGTCTTAGTAACATAAATGAAGTAGAAAAAATTCTGCTTTATTTAATGGAAAAATGTGTATATGTCATTTTGACCTGGAATCATCCATTATATGGTAAGCCACTTTGCCTATCTCTGTTATTACATGAAACCACTATGCTCTAAAATGTTGTGACTCTGAAATATGAATTTATAAAACAAATGTTTATTTTGTACATGGCATTGTGGTACCAACTAATTCAAAGGAATAATTTTTTTAAAAAGTCCCTTTGTCCTTCAAGAATTTCACTGTGAGTATAAAATATATTTATAAAAGTCAGTTTTTGAAAGATGCATTTTCAAATACGGTATGTCAAGGTCTTAGAGAAGGCGATTAGGGATACTAACTCCAAGAACAACAGGAGTACACTGGGAGCACATTATGTTCTTGCTTATTTCTAAAGACATTTCAAAAGTTTTCTGGGAAGATAACTTTACATCTCCATCTTTTTCTGTTTTTTGAAAGATTTCTAAATACTGGCATCACTCATGAAAGTTAACATCTCCATTTTTTCTTAGTTTCTGATTTGATGGATAATAATAAACACTTCGGGGGCGCCTGGGTGGCTCAGTGGGTTAAAGCCTCTGCCTTCAGCTCGGGTCATGATCTCAGGGTCCTGGGATCGAGCCCCACGTCGGGCTCTCTGCTCTGTGGGGAGCCTGCTTCCTCCTCTCTCTCTGCCTGCTTCTCTGCCTGCTTGTGATCTCTGTCTGTCAAATAAATAAATAAATTCTTAAAAAAATAATAATAATAAACACTTCGTTGCCTGGACTTTCTTTAGCACCAGCTCAAAAATTTAATATATGCCTTTACTGATCTAAATAATGTAACTGTCCTTTGGTCTTAATGAATTCTGTGTCTTAGGAATGATGTCTTGGAACTCTGAATGAAGAGAGACTATCTAGCTTAGTAACACTTCACTGAGATTGCTGCTGTAATAAGGTCCTTAAGGCACCATTAGCAAACCCATCAGAAAGCATTTTTTAAAAACCCGAATGCTTCAGATTCTGGGAAGAAGTATATAATTTAGTAGGTGAGGGAGGAAAGGTCTTCTGTATTCATCCTGAATGAAAATAGGCAATTTTTTAAATGCCTGTTTCTGTATAGTGAAAAATAAAATTATGATTGATGCCTTAGCAAAAACCAGTAAACTTGTACTTTAAAAAAAATTCAGCATTTAAGTTAGAAATCATCTAGACTGTGGGTTTCTTTCGTAAAATTTCAAGTGGTTGAAGTTGATAATTCATTTCAAGGCCTTTACGTGTTAATTTCAGCCATTCATCTACACATTTGTCTACAATGAAACAATAGTAAAATTCCACCATTCATTCATACCTTCCCTTCCTTAGTATAATGCTGGAATTGGGAGCTTAAGAATGTGAAAGTTTGAAGTAACTGTTGTTTGAAAACAGAAAAAGTTATCCATAGTCACACAGGATTATGTCGGTGGCATAAGAAAAATTAGGTTCATAATGGGTGTTCATCATTCCTTTAGGCCACCTGACAGGCTGAACAGCCTTGTTGGGGAATAATACTCCCAACCTTTATAGATCCACACCTCCCTCAACAGAAGCTTTAGTCTTGGGAAATTTCCTAACTCTCACCTAAGCATGTGTGAGATTTAGGTTCAGTCAAAACCTATTTATCAAAGGTAAAATACAACAGAAGGATCCATTCTGGAGATAATAGTAGTAGTTACCTCTACTACGGAAGAGGTTCTAGTGCAGCATTCTGTACTTGGCATTAGCAGTCGAACTGCAGAGTACGAGGCACACAATGCCAGCAGTAAAGTCTCCACCATGTTGTGATTCTGAGCCTTGTTTCCTGAATGCCTCTTTCTTTGGCACCCCTGAAGATTATGTGAGATACCTGTAACTCAATAATACTATTTCTACTTAAACTAGCCAAAGTTGAACTCCATTGCTTGCTAAAAATACAAAGCTTAACCTAGATGGAAAAGAAAGTGAAGAAAAGGAAAGAGTTAATAGACCTGGGGTTGGGGAGATGAAAAGGTTAAGCAGTGAAGTATCCTTTGGGATTAAATGAGATCAAAGGAGAGCAGGCTAACCTCTCTATCAAAGAACTTCTATCTAGTTTAACTGCCTTTAAAGAGGGAGCTAATTTCACACTGAAAGAGCTAACTTCTAACTAAACAGTCTGGTATACCTCCTAAGGAAAAAACCTGGAGCTAAGACATCTCTATTTAATCCCAATCTTAACTGTACCAATTTGTTATACGATCACACAAATTCACTTAACCTCCCCAACTTCTAAAATTTAGTACCTCCAACATTTCAAAGATTCCCTCTAACACTAAAACTAAGTATTTTAACATTGAAATGGGTTAAATCTTACTGTTTTATGCTCCCTTCTGCTAAAACGTCCCCTTTTATAATACTCTTATTTTTTTAAAGATTTATTGTATTTGAGAAAGAGCAGGGGGGAAGGGAAGAGGGGGAAGAGAGTCCCAAGCAGGCTGTGCTAATAAGCGCAGAGCTCGAGACACAGGGCTCAATCTCAAGACCCTGAGATCACGACGTGAGCTAAAACCAAGAGCAGGGTGCTTAACCAGCTGCATCACCTAAGCACCCCTATAATACTCTTTAACACGGTTATTACTGCTCACTGTTTAGCCCTACTGAGGGAAGAGGTATTATGGACTGTATCCCCAGCATCCATGCCAATGCTTAATATCTAAAGAAATTTGTTGCTAATGGTACTTGCTTTTTTCCCCCAATTCTTTCCCACCTGCTCATTAACAAAAAATACAATGTTGACTTAAATAGCTATACTCACTTAAATAGCTATACTCCTAATAAACAAAATCTGGTTAACATCTTAGTATGTTTGTATTTATTCTGATAAAGACAAAAGCCCTTTTTAAAAACAGTTTAATATTTTTACATTTTTTTCAATTACTGTGTCAGTCTACCCCACTTTCCTGGTTGTTTTACACGTAAATTAATCAATATTCTTTGCACAACTATGTGGCATAAATAGGCACTTTTACTGGCCTCCTAGTGGCTTCTCTGGTACAACTACCATGTATTACTTATCCAATCCTTGATCACTAGTTACTTCAGGTTTCAAATGTGGTAATCAAAACAAAATTTAAGAGCTAAATGCCTGAGGTCTTCACTAATAAGAAAGGCCTTTGCTTATATTAACAGACAAGACAGAAGCAGAGCAGATTAAATTTTCAGTGAGGGAAACAAAAACAAGTTACAGTTAAACCAGATTTGCATTCTCAATCCAATTGTGCCACTGACATAATTCTGTCCAAAATCCAAACCACAAGAAGAAAAAATACTGCACACTAAACACTGAGACAAACTAGAAAAAAATAAGATATTAGGGATCCTGTCTCCCCCAAAATAAGCACCCTTTAAAAGGCTGCCATACTGCACCACTCCAAGAAAGGCCCATTCACATCACAGTCTATATGAATGGCACCCCCCTGAAGTTGTACAGCCCAAGATACCAAATACTTTGGATTCAAGAATAAAACTTCAGTTTAGCAGCAATACAAATCAACTTCATTATTGTTTAACTCATGGAAAACTTATTATATGGTAATTCTAATAAAATCAAAATGAGAATTTCAATAAAATCAGATTACTGACCCCAAACATCCCATTTTCCTACCCACTGTTGGTAAATGGGCATCCACTATGCTTTAAAAAAAAAATCTATCCCCCATTACAGACGGTTATGTTTAAGGTTATCCATTTTGTGGGACTAATGCATAAATGATGAACGCAAGTACACTTACACTGAGAAGGAATTCATTTTTTCCAGATTTACAGTGAAGCAGCATCTTTGCAAAATCAGAAAACAGTAATAACATTATAAGGCTCACTGTATTATGGTAAGCTCTCTTGTCTGCACTATAACCCTCCCAACCACCTTAGAACTAGATTAGTGTAGCAAACAGATGAAGTAGAGGTCAAGTGGGCTGTACAAGCTAGTTCTTGGCACAGCTGCAAGTCGAGCCCAGAAAGCCGACCCCCACATTCTGTGCTCCTGCCACACAGAACTCACACAAGCTCCACATACCCAAAATCTTTTTGCTCTTCAGAATTAGGAAGTAGATCTAAGACATTTAAGATACTAAACATTATTTTGCCCACAAAGCAGCATTTCTACCATTTTGAGAAGTTGACTGTCACTTAAGAGGTAAGCAACTGAGTAAATGCTACTGGCTAAGAGTATCATTGGGCGGTAGCAGTGCACCTTCTGCAGAAAGCGACCTCCCCCCTACAGTCTAACTCCCCAGCTACACTAGTCCCTTTAGGTCAGGGTCCAGGTGTAGCGTTTGCAGCCTCAATACTGAGCACCACAGACTGTCACATTCCATACGGGCTTGAATGAACAGACCTAACTACTACGGAAAGAAAAATACAGAAAGGGTAAAGGGGGATTCAAGAACTTCCAAAAATGGTAGGCTCAAGGTTTTAAGGAGCCAGATAGTGGCCATAAATGGCAAGAATATCGGAAAAAAAAAAGAATTTTTTTTAAAAGTTTAAAACCCAACATGAACTATTTCATACTTCTGCTCAAAAGCTTTACCCTTGCTATTCTCCTTACAAGTTATGCACTTAAAGGACCAAATGCTAAGCACCAGAATATCAAGCTTAAGTTTCTTTTTCCCCTTTAATAGCTTTGATAATCTAATAATCATTTTTCTCAAGTTTAATAATGATCATTTGCTAATAAGAACTGGCTGACATATTAAAGATTCAGTCTTCTACTTCAAGGTTTTTGGAAGAATTTGAAATTAATCTCATTTTCTTGAGTACTTTCGAGATTTTTAATATTTTACACATTATCAGTCTGGTTTGAAAGTTAATTTTTTTTTTAAGATTTTATTTATTTATTTGAGAGAGTAGAAAAGAGAGAAAGAGAGCACAAACTAGAGGGGAAGCAGAGGGAGAGGGAGATGTGGACTCCCCAGCCAAGCAGGGAGCCCCCACGTGGGACTTGACCCCAGGGCACTGAGATCATGACCTGAGCCAAAGACAGATGCTTAACTGACTGAGCTACCCAGGTGCCCCGAAAGTTAAATAATCTTAAGAGATCCAGCTGGATGGAGTATATAGCTCAGTAGATATTTTATTTTTCTGTAATTTTAGATGATTATCCTGTGCCACTGAGCCAGACAAAGAAATGACCCATACAACTGAGATTTTAATATAACTGAAATAAGCACAAATTTACATACTGAGGCTGACATATGAGAGAGCATCTGTGTACAACAGTACTGGGTCAAATTCAGCCTCTTCATGTGGGACAGACAGCCAGAGTCTCTGCAACAACATAATATAAATGCTGGACTTAGGGCCTGCTAGCAGTATGAACTAATATGATATGATGTAAAACTCTAACTAAACAAAAGTAATAAAATTTCAAAAAAGATTATAAAAGCTTACAAAATTATAAAATAACAGATATAAATGATCCAACTTAGTGGTTTCCTTGAGGAAAGGGACTAGATGGTTGAGAGGTGGGAGACACTTCAGCTGAATAACTTTTTGCTGAATTTTGTAACATGTCCAAGTACCACTTACCCAAAAAAGCAAGAAAAAAATGTTTTTAAATAAAATCACCCAAGGAAACAGAATAAGTATTGTGAAAGTAACCCTATTTTGAAAGTAACAATGTCTCACTTTCAAGACAACCCTTAAAACTCAGAATAGACAAAGACTAAAAAAAAATAATAATGCTATTTACTGTTATGGAGAAAACTGGCTCTCATAATCATGGTGGGTGGGATTACAAGTTAACCCAACCCTTAAAATTTCATGTCTTTGAATTTATCCCAAGGAAAAACTGCAAATATGTTCAAAAGTACAGCTCCAGAAATAATGATCACACCAAAGCCTAAGAGAAAAAGATGTTGTAAAGGTAATGTGTAACAGTACAGAAAAACACCCTTCTACATAAGTGAAAACACATACTTCAAAACAGTATAAACAGTGCTGGGATGGAATATTTCAAATCTTAACAAGATGGTGGTTTCACAGTTATTGTCAAAATGTAAATGATACACTTAAAATGGCTGCATTACTTGTATGTAGACTACGCCTTAAAAGAGTTTATTTAAAAGAGGGGGGAAAAAAAAGCCTAGTGTGTGTCTTGAGCTTACTGAGGGCAGGAAGTGGGTCTTAATTTGTGTAGACAAGACCCCCATTCACCTGAGCTTATCACCATTAGCTGCTATACTCCTATACTCCAATAAACATCCGTAAACTTGCAAAATGCTTGCAACTACGTAGTGGACTCTTTATGGAAACTGCTTAAAGGGCTGAACTGTGTGTTTGGGTAAAAAGCATATACAATCCCAGAACCACAGACAAAAGAAAACCTCAAGGGGAGCCTGGGTGGCTCAGTGGGTTAAAGCCTCTGCCTTCCGCTCAGGTCATGATCTCAGGGTCCTGGGATCAAGCCCCACACTGGGCTCTCTGCTCAGCGGGAGCCTGCTTCCTCCACTCTCTCTCTGCCTGCCTCTCTGCCTACTTGTGATCTCTGTCAAATAAATAAATAAAATCTTTAAAAAAAAAAAAAAGAAAAAAGAAAAGAAAACCTCAAGACATTCATAAATGGCAAAACCCCGGGCAGGACTTTTTCAGAAGCTAATGAATTAGAAAGCTAGATAAATTTAGCTAGAACTTCAAGGTGTAGGGATGACACAAGAATTAATCCTTAAAACTGACCTGGATGTTCAAGCACGTTTTTTCAGTTAAGCCTCAGATCCACCTCCGGAAAGATAACACAAGTGGCAGAACACTTGGACTAGCGGACTAGAAGCTCACTGCAGTCCAGGGCTCTTTTACACGTGCGAGCTGGTACCTGGACTCCTCAGTCTCCCGCGGTGCTCTACATCAATACGCTCACGTTAGGTAGTGACGGAGTCGTAACTGTACGGTGTATCTGAGCTAAAAATTGAAAATGCTTCTTAATTTGTTCTAATAGTATCTGAAGAAGTGTCCTCAGAGTTGAGGCAGTCACTAAGGATAGGGGCAAGAGTGAACCCCCAAGGTAGCACTCGCCTGTATCCTCTGGCACTTTCTCTAAGCCTAGTTTCTTCTCTAACGCCCTAGTTTGAATACACACAGTTCTTGTCTGTCCTGAGATTTGAGCACTGGTTCAAAAAAGAGGGAGGAAAATTCAAATCATTTGGAACAAAGGCATTTATATGTTAGTTACTTTAAAAAAAAAAAAAATCGTGACAAATGGTGTGTATGGGCGGGGGGAGCGGTTCCCTTACCCTAAGCTTAGTCAAAACAAAAACATTTTTAAAAGATCTCAAAATCCCTAATTCTGCAGGACTGAAGTCAAGCCAAACACTGCCACATCTTCAGGGTTTTTTGCTCTTCCCTATCTATCATGGGCTGAGCTAGAAGGTCAGGCAGCTTTCTCTCTCTGAAACCACTACACCGGGAATTTTGTATCTGTGTCACAAGGAAGGTAATGGTCTCTCACTTATCCTTCTATACTTTGTAATTCCGGAGGTGGGACTCTGCAAACCACACTGCTGCTTTGCCAGGGACTGAGCACTAAACTCTGCAGATAAGAAGTGCTGAAGGGGAACTACAAGAGAGAACTTGCCTCTTCGAGGTTTCTTGTCTGTCTGAGGTGCCTGTGAGCATCACCCAACAGCCTGCAGCACATACACTCAATCTGCAGTTTACCCCACACTGACAGCACCAGTTTAATCGCCATGTGTGCCTGCAGAGAGGATGGGACTCCCTTTAGAGTTCTGCATCCCCGATGGGGTCTGCATCCCAAGTTCCTCAATTTTAATAACCTCTATCTTTTCTCTGTTTTCTTCCCAAACCTGGAAGTGGTAGCTGCTTCCTATTCTACCTCCACAATACTTTAAAGCTCTCTTTTCACCCTTTCAGTCACCCACGGAACAACTTTATATATGTGACAGCTCCCAAACGTTCACAGAATTGCCACAGTAAGGATAAGCCTAGCTGCTACTAGTCCTAGTACCAGAACCTAGTGCTACCCCAAACCTCACTGCCCTTCACTCTGCAAAGGATAAAAGGACAGCTGGGAAGTAGAAGGGCAGTTATGCCAGTTAAGGAAATGCCAAACCCAGAAGGTGCCCATGCAAGCACCTCAGGTCCCTAGATGTCTGGGAATCTTTCCACTTGAACAAGTAGAAGGCACAATGCCCATATCTAGCAACTAAAATCAAATAATCAAATTCAGGATTCAAAGGGTGGCTTACTCAAAAACAGTAATTCAAAAAGATATATACATCCCTATGTTTACTGCAGCATTAAATAAAATAGCCAAGATATGAAAGCAACCCAAGTGTCCATCAACGGATGAATGGATAGAGGATATGGTGTGTGTCTGTGTGTGTGTATGTACTGGAATATTACTCAGTTACAAAAAAAGGATGAGATCTTGCCATTTGAGACAACATGGATCAACCTAAAGGGCATAATGTTAAGTGAAATGAGACAAAGACAAATACCATATAATTTCACTCATGTGGAATTTAAAAAGCAAAACAAAAAGCAGAAACAGACCCATAAACACAGAGAATAAAGTGATGGCTGCCAGAGGGGATGAGCAAAATGGGTGAAGAGGAATGGGAAATACAGGCTTCCAGTTACGGAATGAGTCAGTCATGGGAATAAAAGGTACAGCATAGAGAATATAGTCAACAGTACTATAATAATGCTAGCACTTGTGAGCATAGCATAAGCTATAAACCTGGCCAATTCACTATGTTGTGACATCTGAAACTAATATAACACACTGTCAAAAATACTTCCATTTTTTTAAAAAGTGGTTTTACTGGTATTCATATATAAGTTTCACAGGTATCAGGACCAACACTATACCAACTAAGATCCACCCTTCCTCACTTTACAATGCAGCAGACTACAGCAAGATGCTCTTCAGAGAACTATTTGATAATATGCTCACATTCCAAGTGTGAATGACCCAAACAGAATTTCATAATCTGGGAAGATTTTTGAGATTCCCAACCACCTTCTCCCAAACCCAACTTCTCCCAAACCGCACTTCTCCAGTACCCCTGACAGAAGATACAGGGTCCAGCAATTTTGCACACAGCTTAGGTAATACTTTGAGGCAACACTTTCACATACATGGGAGTCAAATGATTCTAAAGAGAAAGGTAACCAACAGAAAACAAGATTAAGGAAGGGGACAATCCCTGGGATCTCCCTGCCTGAAGATAACAAATATCCCTTCTCAATCCTTCTTGCTCCCATGATAAAGCTTTCTTCAGAGATAAGAACAAGGCTCTTGATATTGAGGGAAATGGGTAACATTTCTATACTTTGCAACTAATCACATTTTTTTCAAGATATTTCTATTTTCTAACAGAAGTTGTATCACTGACTTTATGATATAAAAGTGGCTGATATATACCAACCAGAATTCTTTTTTTCAGTCTGCCATACACAGAGGAACTGTCTATAATCAGTATAAAGAACAAAGGAGATATTCGACATACTAATACTTGTAACCTTTAAGAAACTAACATACATAAATCATAACCATAATTGGCCTGATGATTCAACTCAAGAAATAAAGCAACATTTTGGAGTGTGTGTGTGTGTGTGTGTGTGTGTGTGTGTGCGCGCGCGCGCACACATGTGCGCACACTCTAAAAGTATTAAAACTGCTGTAACTTGATTACTCCTAAGAGGGAACATATGCTAGTTTTACTTTCTTTTTTCATTGACAGGAGACCTAAATAGCTGCATTTTTAAATACACACCTGTGGGGCACAGGTATCAAAAGCCTGCTCACCGACTAGGACTGGGATCTTGGTTGTCAGGGTCCTGCTGCATCCTATCACAGGAAAATCTGCTAAAGTAATCCCTAAAATGAAGGAAGCCCGCACTGGAATTCTCTAACACCTTTGTTTATAGCCCTGTTATGGTTAATCCACTATTATCAATTAAGCAGTAGAAAACAGAAAGGCTAGTACATATGTGTGTGTGAACCATCAGAGCAAGTCTAGAGACTTTTTTAAAAATATATATGGGGGACGCCTGGGTGGCTCAGTTGGTTAAGCAGCGGCCTTCGGCTCAGGTCATGATCCCAGCGTCCTAGGATCGAGTCCCACGTGGGGCTCCTTGCTCTGCAGGGAGCCTGCTTCTCCCTCTGACTCTGCCTGCCATTCTGTCTGCCTGTGCTCGCTCCCGCTCTCTCTCTCTCTCTCTGACAAATAAATAAATAAAATCTTTAAAAATAAAATAAAATAAAAGTATATATGGTACTCAAAACTTTGACCCAGGCAGTGCCAAATATTTTATTTTCCAACAGTTACAAAGAGCAAATTAAAATATTTCTTCATCTGCTTTAAAAAATTAGGAAATCCTGCCATTCACAACAAGGAAATTATGCTAAGTAAGCCAAACACAGAAAGACAAATATGCAGGATCTCACTTATGCATGGAATCTTTAAAAACAAACAAACAAACAAACAAAGTAGAACACTGTTAGGTGGAGGAAAAGTTAAGATATTGATCAAAAAGTAAAATCTTTCAGTTATACGTTATAACACATTCTGTATACCTGATGTAGCAGATGTGACAGTTAATAATACCACAAACTTATGTTACTGTCCATATTTCATATGTGACAATTAATAATAATACCACAAACTTTCATCTGTTACTTTCCATTGTGATTTTTTTGTTGTTGCAAGGACACTTCAGATCTACTCAGCAAGTTCTAAGTATGCATGCTCCTTCTCTTTCTGGCCCTCCCCACCTTGTGAGCCCCGGCATGCTCTCTCTCTCTCTCTCAAATAAAATTTAAAAAAAAAAAGCAAATTACTTAAATTTTATCCCTGATTTTCTTTTCATGGAACCTGTAAAATAACAGAAAATAGTATTTCTAATTCTAAACCACCACCTACTTGTTATTAAGAACATAAACAAGAGGGGCACCTGAGTGGCTCAGTAGGTTAGGCATCTGCCTTCAGCTCAGGTCATGATCTCAGGGTCCTAGGATCAACCCTGTGTTGGGCTCCCTGCTCAGTGAGGATTCTGCTTCTCCCTCTCCCCTGGCTCGTGCACTCTCTTGCTCTCTCTCTCAAATTAATTAATTAATTAATTAATTAATTATTAAAAAGAGAAAAAAAGAACATAAACAAGATGACTACTGTCAAGATTTTCCCAGGAGAGGAGAGGAAACAAACCCAAAACACAGAATGCTGGACCATCATGTTTGATGAGGGCTGCTTCCCTGCAAACATGGCATAATTAGGAAGTTGGAAAATACATCATTTTGGCTGGTAAGCAGTATCACTCTCAGAAGTTACATAAGAAATAGGAAATGGGTGCCTGTGTGGCTCAGTGGGTTAAGCCTCTGCCTTCAGCTCAGGTCATTATCTCAGGGTCCTGGGATCGAGCCCCACATGGGCTCTCTGCTCACTGCTCAGCGGGGAGCCTGCTTCCCCCTCTCTCTCTGCCTGCCTCTCTGCCTACTTGTGGTCTCTCTCTGTGTCAAATAAATAAATAAAATCTTAAAAAAAAAAAAAAAAGAAATAGGAAACAGGAAGAGATGTCAATGAAATAAGATGAAAAGACCAGCTTGTATGCCAAGTTTTAAAAGTCTGAACCTTACCCTATATACAGTGGAGAGCCACATGATCACATCAATGTTTTAGAATAATGTGATGGATGGGGAGAGAGGGATATAGGTGGACAGTAAGTGAAGACAGAGATGAGTTCTGAGGTTATTGCAAAAACAATCGGGAGAGGATGAGTAAGGGCCCACATACAAAGACAACTGGAAGGAGAAGACAGGAACTGGTTAAGAAAAGTCAGAAACACTCCTGAGGCTTAATCCATCCTGGGCTTACTAGCAAACTCAATGTGGAAGAGAAACACTGGGAGGGAAGAGGAGGAATAAATCTCAGACAACTGGGTTAATGTTGACATAACAAGGAAGAAACACTAAAAGTGTTGACACACATGAGGGGAGATAGCAAAATACATTCTATTGTTAAAAAAAAAAAAGTTGATTTAAAAATGTCAGTAAGACATCTAAGTGAAGAAAAAAGGAGGCATTTGGAGACCTGAAATTCAGCACTAAATTTTGGAATCACTGATCAATGTGGACCGAAGCCAGGTAAAAGTAAATAAAGGTGTTCATAAGACTATATAATGAGAAAAGGCTCAAGGTCTGAACCTCAGAACATAATATACATTTAAAGGTTTTGAAACTGCCAAAGCTGATAGGATACAGGCCTACCGACCAGTTATACTGGAAAACTATACATTTATTTTAGAATACTGCTAACTACTCCAGCCTTTGTGGGTTCTGTTATTTAGTTTTTGGGTTTTTTTTAATTGCTTAAGAGCCAGTTTAAAAGCCAAAAGGGAAAATCAGTTCCAGGATTATGCGACATGGGTTTTTTTCTCACTGTTTCAAATTCTGCCCAAAGGGATCATATAATCATCGAGTTTTCAAATAGGAATTAGAAATAACTGAGGCCCAGGGTAAGTGAGTGACTTGGCCAAGGTCACAAAGTTTCTTAATCTTTGAGATAAGAATAAAAGTCAGGGCTGATCCTTAACATTATTCACCAGCATTAGCTTAACTTTCTCAGTGTCTAGCAATCAAGTCTAATCTTCAAAGATAAAGATTTACTACCACTAGAAAAGAAAAAAAAAAAGATTTACTACCACTGACATTTTTTTTTTTTAAATAATGGCTCACAAGGCTGAAGAATATTTCTTAAACGTTCTAAAGCAATGTAGGTTTCAAATATAACTGGTTTGGGGAACCAATACAGATTATTTACCTTATAAAAGTACCACTATGCTTCAGCACTGTCATTTCTTAGAAGTTATTTACTCAGAAAACTTCAGCTAAGAAATTTTAAAGGGAATGAAGTACCAATACATGCTAAAATGTGAACCTTGAAAACACGCTAAGTGAAAGAAGCCAGACACAAAAGTCATGTATTATATGATTACATTTATAAGAAAAATCCCAAACAGACAAAACCAGAGAGACAGAAAAATAAGCAGTTCTCAAGGGTTGAGGAACTAAGAGGGTGGACAGTGACTACTAATGGGTATAGGATTTCTTTTCGGGATGATGAAAATGTACTGGAATTAGTGGTGATGGTTGCACAACTTTATAAACTTTTAAAACCCACTGAACTGTACATTTTAAATAGATGAATCTTATGGTATATGATTTGTATTTCAAAAAAATAAATGAAGCATTTAGGTTTTCCTTCCATATTCAGTAAGATGTTAGCCACTTTATGAACTGAAGACCGAAATAGCAAAAGAAAATGAAGGGGAAAAATCATATTACTTAATTATTTGGGTATACAATATACTTAGTATATTAACTGAATTTTCAAAATGAAGACCCATTCATAAACTACATTTTGGAAGAAAAAAAAACTTTTTTAAATTAAGACTGCTTTTAAAGTGCCTATGGTCCAAGCAAAGAAGTGCTGACTCATGTTACAGCTTTAGCACTGCTTAAATATCTTCTTGGAGTTGATATGTGTAACCTGGAATGACATCCTACTCCCAACTCCCCACCCCCGCCACCTCACTTTTCTACTCACCCTTCAAAATTTAGCTCAAAAATCTAAAAATCTCTAAAAATCTCCCTAAACCAATCTTGATGGGTCTCCCCATCCTGGACTGTCTGTCATGTCTTCGGTGTTCCCACTGATGCCTTTGCTCTCTATGTATAAGAAGGTACTGGCTATGTGATTTCTTTATTAATTATTTTTATTAACATACAATGAAAGACGAATAGCTGCTCTGTAGTTCCTTCTCACCCGAACCCCAAACTTCTCCAAGTGAAAGGATCCAGGAGGGCAAGAGAGTAATATATCACCCCAAACCAAAGTCATCCCATCTTAAGTGAAACTATTACTAAATAGGAACTCACTTGTGCAAAAGCCTCTAATTAAACTATAAATAAAAAGACTTTGATGAAAAACACGAAAGCTGGGGCACCTGGGTGGCGCAGTGGGTTAAGCCTCTGACTTCAGCTCGGGTCATGATCCCAGGATCCTGCGATCGAGCCCCGCATCGGGCTCTCTGCTCAGCGGGGAGCCTGCTTCCCTCTCTCTGCCTGCCTCTCTGCCTACTTGTGATCTCTCTCTGTCAAACAAATAAATAAAAACACGAAAGCTAAGCACTTATATCTTGCAATGAACATGTTTTTCCACTTCATTTGCCCAAATGATAAAATATAAAACACAAACACTGCCAGTTATTATCTAGGGGCAGATAAGCTCTGGTGCATTTCATCTATAGCACCTGTGATGCATAGATTTAGATTGCCTAAGTTCGTATCACAGCTCCACCAACCACTTAACCCTTCTATGCAGGTTTCCATATCTGTAATTCAGGGTTTAAACTAATATTCATATCATGGGCCTGCTGTTAGAATTAAGTAAATTAATGTATGTAACATGCTTAGAACAGTACCTAGCACATAGTAAGTATTCAATAAAAGATGTCTTACTTACACAGTAAAAACTGTATGACCAATCTCACTTCAGGAACTGTAGTCACACTACACTCTGGTGAATGATTCATACACTAAGTCTGATTTAACAATTCAAAATTCTTTGCCAACAGTTGATTACAACTCACTAAACTTAGTAATTAGACAGTAATACTTCCTAATGGGACCCTAAAAATTACTTAAGACACTATCCATCACACATACTAGATTCCTGGAATATGGTATACTTTTGTGTACTCTTTTCTCTTCTGCTTTTTCTCCTTCCAGCTTTCATACCTGCTATTCCATCTACCCAAAACTCACTCTCCCTCCTTCAACTTTACCTTTTAAAGATTTTATGTATTTATTTGACAGAGAAGAGAAAGAACACAAGCAGGGGGAGTAGGAGAAGATGCAGGCTCCCCATGGAGCAGGGACCCCAATGCCAGGCTCCATTCCAGGACTCTGGAATTGTGACCTGAATCAAAGGCAGACACTTAACCAAATGAGCCACCCAGGCACCCCTCCCTCCTTCAACTTTAAAAACATTCTCTCCGAGTGCCCAAGTGCCTCAGTAGGTTAAGCATCTGCCTTCAGCTCAGGTCATGATCCCAGGGTCCTGGGTTTAAGCCCCGCATCAGGCTCTCTGCACAGCAGGGAGCCTGCTTCCCACCCCCCCCTCCACCACCGCCTGCCACTCTGCCTACTTGTGATCTCTCTCCCTCTCTGTCAAATAAATAAATAAAATTTTTAAAAAATTCTCTCATCCTTACTTTCCTTCATCCTCAGTCTATGGTAAATCCCATGTGTATCTTTTCTCACCACACACCTCACTTTAATTTCTTGTTTCATGACTGAGTTTTCCATTAGATAGTGATGCATTCATTTTTTTATTCACCTGGCTTAGTGCTAAATACGTATTATGCATCCAGTAAATGTCCATTTATCTGAACTGAAAATGTCTCAAGAATGGATTAAAAAAAAAAAAAGAAGGGATATTAAAAAGGCAGAAAAATCACAATTTCACAGAAGAATGAAATTTGGCCTTGGGCTCTTACTAGCTGAGTACAATCATTTGTGTCCCCGCCCTATAGTAAGAGGGGAAGAGGATGGTAATTCCAATTGTGATAAGAACACAAAGACTTTATGGGAATAACATTTTCCTTAGCATAAATTATTTTTAAAAATCTTCAAAAGTTGTAAATAAAGGCTCCCATAGTCTCAAGACACAAAGATAACAACTGTTATACTTCTTTCTAGTATTTTCCTGACTATAATGCCTTTAGTCACTAGACTGTAAAGACTTTGAAAATAAAAACAGATTTGCCCAAAACAGACCAAATTACTGATCGAGACATAATGAAAACTAAGGGAGTTTGGAAATCTGAACAGATTAGTCAAAAAGCAAAATATGTCAACATTAGATTCTGAAAACAATATCTAAAAGCACTTAAGGGCCCTTAGTTAGATCAGTCAGCAGGGCATGTGACTCTTTGATCTCAAGGTCGTGAGTTCCAGCCCCACAAGCCCCATGTTGGGTACAGAGATTATTTATCAATAAATAAAATAAAATCATTTAAATTATAGCTAAATCCTAATCATTTAGAAACATCTGAGTTGTAGGCCAAATCAGAATAATAAAAATTTTGATTTTTATGTATCCCTTTCTAAGTACCCTTAAGGGATTCTAGAATAGCTACAACCAGGATTTAAAAAAAAAAAAAAAACAAAATACCCTGAATAGTGTGATATCTATTAGTGTTTTATCTCTAAGCTATATCACACTACAGCTCTTAAAAAGAATAGCTAATAGAGAAGTCTCTCTATTGATTCTGAGGGCTCTTTACCAGTTATCTAGTTCTTTCAACTATACAATAATGGTTTCTGCTACCAGAGATGCTAGCACCAGTTTTCAGACTATGGTGATCCTACATCCTATCTAATCCACAAATTAAAGATAACTACTTAGCATTTAAAAAAAAAACAAAAAATACTTCATGTAGGAAACATTTTTAGAAGTTGCTAAGATTTCAGGAGAAGTTAACTAATTCCCTATTATTCCATCTCCTAATTTACATATCCATGCTGATGTCCTTCATATACATTTGCAAAGAAAATTTCAACTGTGTAATAAAATACCAGTCCAACACACCTTTCATACAAAGGAGTATTTCTTGATATAAAATTACTACACATATTATGCCTTTCAGATCTATTTTATTTTTATAAAGTAAAATTATATAAAAATTGGGCACCTACATCAAAACTGATGACTACAATTGCAATGCCCAAAACCCCTAGTGGATGGTCTCCTCATTCCCGTTTCTGATATTTATTTCTCTAGTGCATACACATTCATAAGTCACAATAACAGATTTAAATGTATGTTCATAATCTGTACTACCTTAATCTGTAATACAACTTAATTGCTTCTTAAAACCATTTACACACAAGTAAACCATCCTATGGGATATAGGCAAAAAAGCAAAGTTACCAACTTTCAGCAGAATCCCAGTCATCCAACTTCTCTGGCCTACAAACTCATCAGAGAAGAAAAACGATGGGCATCCTCTTAGGTAAAACTCTATAGCTGTAAGTGGTCAAACTGTGAAAAAAATTTAGAACTTCCACAAAGCAAAAGCATAGTATTTCTGATGCCATAATTACCTAGCATGGTAAACAAAAGTGCGAGCTATTTTGACAAAACTCAATTTCTATTGCGAAAATCAATCAACCTCGACAAAAGAAAATGCTTGAAATAGAGAAGCTTAAAAAATAACACTCAACTGCTATTTTTAATTTACTTTCAATTAAGCCCACATTTCATAATCAAAACATCAGGCAGTAAATTAAAAAGTATCCTTACAACCTGAAAATTTAATCACTACCAAAAGCAGTCCAGGGATTCTTAACTTGGAATCCACCGAGACCAAGAAGATTCACAAATAAGCTTGTCAAGAACCTGAAACATGAAACCCAAGAAGTCATATACAAAAAATATGGTTTATTATCCTAGAATGGTCAAAAAAAAATTTTTTTTAAGATTTTATTTATTTATCTGTCAGAGAGAGAGAGAGAGAGAGAGAACAAGCAGAGTGACAGGCAGGGGCAGAGAGAGAAGCAGGCTCCCCACTGAGCAAGGAGCCTGATGCAGAACTCAATCCCAGGACCCTGTGATCATGAACTGAGCCAAAGGGAGCATCTTAACTGACTGAGCCACCCAGGCATCCCAGTCGAAAAATTTTTTTTAAAAAGATTTATTTATTGAGAGAGAAACAGACCATGAAGGGAGGGAGGGAGAGAGGGAAAGACAGAATGTCAAGCAGACTCCCCACTGAGCACAGAGCTGGCAGCAGGGCTTGATCTCAGAACCCTAAGATCATGACCTGAGCCAAAATCAAGAGTCAGACGCTTAACCAACTGAGCCATCCAGGCGTCCCTGAAAATTATTAACAGAAAATTCTTAAACTGGGACAACCAAAAGAGCCAAGCAACATACTGTTTCTGGTCAAGATTTTACTTTAAGAGTTTATCAGTTTCCTAAGAATGTTTTAATTACATATAACAAGTCCATCCTCATGTTAGACTTTCATGCCTTTTTTTAAATGGAAAAAAAAATTATCAGTCAGACTCTGAAGGCTCAAAAACAGGGCCAGTTATCTGACTTTTCTCACTAAAAACTACCATATGTACTAGAACAGATATCAAATGAATGGCTTTTAAATAGTGATAGGAAAAAAGAAATATCTGTATTTTTAAAAATCAAAATTATTAAAGTAAAAAGTATATAGAACTCAAGTTCAATGCAAAGTCAGACCATATTAAGTTTTTAAGAATCTGACTAAACCTCACCAAACAGAAAAATAAATTCTAGGAAAGACTGGTGAAAATCTAATCTGAATAGGTTGGTTTGCCAGGTTTTAATCAAGTTAACTCCTTGAGTAAGTTAACTACTATTCTTTAGGCTGTATTTTACCATCTTTGTGATTAACTTTGAGAAGACCAAGGCCATAATTACAGATCTGATTTATCTGCTCCCAAAATAACTCTAGTTCTTTATGAGGAACAGATTAGGAAGGATCTCTTATTTTAGTTATCTTTTTTTTTTTTTTTTAATGGAGTAGGGGTGGAAGGGGGGATGAACAAGTCAAGCCGGGAGGAGGGTCAGAGAAAGAGAGGAAGAAGCAGACTCTGCTGAGCAGGGAGCCCGATGAGGGGCTCGATCTCAAGACCCTGAGATCACAACCTGAGCAGAAGGCAGACATTTAACCGACTGAGCCACCCAGGCACTCCTAGTAATCTTTTAACTTATGTGATTTTAAGCTGTAACTGCTCAGTCACTTCTGAAGACTAAAAGAGCTCTGGAAGAGGAGAAGAGAGAAAAAAGCAAATTCTTCAAGTTCTCAGTAAAACACAGAACTGTCAAAATTCGGTATAATTCACCATGTGTGCAAAATACTACTAACTGTAGGACTACATTAATCACAGCATTGTTTGCATAGCAAATTCTGGAGACAATCTAAAAGTCAGCAATAAGCAATCAGTTAAATTAAGGTCTAATAGCACAATTTCACAAAGAACCCCTCTAAAAAAATGAGTCACCTCAAAGATAAAATGGGGGAGGAGATTAAGGTATCTGAATTGGGAGGAGGGGACTAGGCCTAATACATATATACTAAATCTCTCTGGTCTTTCTGGAAGAATACACAATAAAAATAATGATTGTCTGGCAGGCACTTGGAATGCTGAAGGGCAGATGAGAGAGTAACTTTCTGTATGTACCCAGTAGAACCTTTCAAATGCTGCACTCACAGTAAATTCTGTACTTCCTATTAGACAAAATAAAAAACTGATTTATTTTTTAGCGAATTAGAGATTAACTTCTAGCTCAGAAATTAACTTTTAGCTCAATGATTTAGACAATCTACTAAGCAATAACAATGTCAAATTATGATATAGAATAACTCTGCTAAAAACTTTCTTCCAGAGATTGAAGCACACTCATTCATTCATTATTTCAGTGCCCATTACATCCTCTGGGTATTAGAGCAATGCCCAAGTCATCTAAGAATCCCTGCTTTTGTGGAGCTTTAGTAAGAGCAGAGATAAAGAGTAAATAATGTAACTTCAAATACTGTTAAATGCTACAGAAAGGAGAGAAGGAAATATGGGAATGAAGAAGAACTATAAGGGAGGGGAAGAGGAAAACTGTTTTGGGATAACTCAGGTAGACTTCTCTGAGGATGACGTGTGAGCCAAGAACTGAACAATATGCCAAAACAAGCAATGTAGTAAAGAGAAGGAAAGCCCTGTCACTGGAACAAACTTAGCCTCTTATTCTTCAGACAGAGCAAAGCAACAATGTGGTTGCAGAAGAGTGACCCAAGGACAGACATTCAGGAGATGACCACAGAGGCAAGCAGATGCAAGGAAGGCCTTGTAACTACAGGAGAAAAAGTCAGGATTGTATTCTAACTGTGATGGAGAACCTTTGTACAGTTCTGAGAATGGAGTGGCATGATCTGTATTTTTAAAAAGTAACACTAGCTGCTGCTTAGGAGCAGCTGTATTAGTAGACTAACACAGTAGGCTAGGCAACAAATGATGGAACTGAAGAGTGGTTTCAGAGAGATGGGTAAATGTCGCTGATTAAGGGTATATTTTGAAAGCTGACACCCTAGGGGATTTGCTAGTGGATTGTATATGGGAATCTGAGTGAGACAGTAAATGAGTGAATAGAAATTCAAAAAAATCATTTTATATTTGTATAGTTATTCACAGTTATCAAAGTATATTTACATACATTGTCATTTCATAATAACAATAAGCAGGGAAAGGTCACACCTGGCCAAGATCTGAGTTCTGTCCCTTGCCAGTTTTAAGACCCTAGGAAAGTCATCTGAATGGGTTTCTAGACTATGTAAGGTAGTCTACTTCACAAGATCAAGAGCTACAAGTATCAAATAATGTAAGACTTTCGTAAAGGCAGGAGCACCTGGCTGGCTCTGTCGGTGGAGTATGCAATTCTTGATGTCAGGGTTGTGGATTCAAGTCCCACACTGGGTGTGGAGATTAGTTAAAAATAAAACCTTGGGCACCTGGGTGGCTCAGTGGGTCTTAAGCCTCTGCCTTTGGCTCAGGTCATGATCCCAGGGTCCTGGGATCAAGCCCCCCATTGGGCTCTCTGCTCAGCAGGGAGTCTGCTTCCTCCTCTCTCTGCCTGCCTCTCTGCCTACTTGTAATCTCTCTGTGTCAAATAAAATAAAACTGTTAAAAAAAAAAAATAAAATCTTAAGGGGTGCCTGGGTGGCTCGGTGGGTTAAGCCTCTGCCTTCAGCTCAGGTCATGATCTCAGGGTCCTGGGATCAAGGCTCAGGTTGGGCTCTCTGCACAGCAGGGAGCCTGCTTCCCCCTCTCTCTGCCTGCCTCTCTGCCTACTTGTTATCTCTGTCGAATAAATAAATAAAAATCTTTAAAAAATAAAAATAAAGCCTTAAAAAATGTTCCTGCAAATGCAAATAATGACCAGTTGGCAGTGAACAGCATCCTATCAATAGCTGTCCAATGAAAGAGGTGTGTTCGTTCAATTCAGGACAGCACAGCTGCCTACCCAGCACCACCACCACCACCTATTCCACATGGAATCCTGTATTGCAGATGACAAAAAAGAGGCAAATCTTAAAAAAATTTTGATTAAAAAACAAACATTTCGGGTGGGTTGCTCAGTCAGTTGAACGTCCAACTCTTGGTTTCGGCTCAGGTGATGATCTTTTGGGTCTTAGGAACCAGCCCAGCCTGGGACTCCGTACTCAGTGGCCTGAGAGTCTCTCCCTCTGCCCCTCCCCATCCCCACTCAATCCACACACATTCTCTCAAATAAATAATCTTTAAAAAATTTTTTTCACTGATTATGAGAAAATATACATAATACAAGAATAGCACTAGAAAACACATTATAGTCTTGTAATCTTTCCTAGGGACTGGAGAAAACAGTTAACTTAAGCTATAAACATTAAAGTAAAACCACCTAACTTTTCCAAGATAAAACCCAAATGAAGTCACCTTTTTATCAAAGAAGTGCTATCAACAATATACTGTAAAATTAAGACCATATTTACAAATTATCACTGTTTTGGTTAAAATACTAAAATGAAATACCTAGTGTAAACTAAATTGTGTGCCAAAACTGAATTATGAGGACTTCAAATCACTGCCATAAATCATTTCTGTAACTTTATTAAAGTTTCACAGGATTATTTCTTCATCCAAGGCTTTCATATTACTGCAGATTATGTCCAGAATCAAGCAAAACTGGAAAAAATGTTAAACCTATTTCATTACATATTTTGGAGAATTATTAAGAATGTCAATTTGTATTATGTGGTCAATAAATAACCTGAATACAGGAAACAAAAATTTGAAGACATCTTGTGTACATCTAGATCCCCCATGTCTCATTTTCAACTGAGGCTTCAATAAACATGACGGGTCATATGAGGAAAACCACATTGTAAGGACCATTCAACGCATACAGCAATTTAACTGCCTTGGACAAAGTCTGAGACAAATCCTTAATACAATAAATTTTGCACTATGAAAGTTCACATTAGACTGCAGCACGCAATGACAATCTACGCTACTTCTCTAATTTCTAAGAATTTCTACCTTATAAAAAGTCTTATTTTTCCGAATCAAGCAACTCTAGGTCAGAGACATCTGCCCAACTCAGGTATATGTAAGTTGCAGAAAGCACGGCACAATACATCACCCATTAAAAGACCTTGGACTTTCATGCATCTCCCCCCAAACTTTAGAACAAGCTAGATTAAATACACGTTCACCAGGTTATATCAAGGAAATGATGCTGCAATTTAGTCACTTTAACTCGCATATTAAGCAACACAGAGGTTCAACTAAAATCTTCATTAAAAACGACAAGAAATTTCAAGGTTCTGTTTTTATGAACTGCAAGAAATACCGCACGTCTGAGGACCTGATATTACATAAAGAATTTACAAAACCAGTATGTCCATTTTTCATAGTTCCACATATATTTGCCAAAGTATAATATTCATAAAGAACCGAGGAACAGTTTAAACATTAAAGTGCATAAAATCGAGAAGCAAAGTATTTCACCAAGTCCCCCTAACATGCTCTGCCGCTCCCCCAATGTTGTGTTAAACTATTTCCTCTTGAGCAGAAACCGCTCTCAAAGAGTTTGCCAACCAGAGTAAAATCACTTCACACAGATAACGAGCGGAAACCTATTTAGAAGAGAGGAGATCACAAAAGCGAAGGCAGCAGGGAGCGCAGCCCCACGTCTCCGGACCCCGGCAGCCTGCGGCGAACATGTGCCTACGGCGGCAGGACGCGCGGCCCTCCCGGAGCCGCCTCCCGGGGCTCAGGGCCCCGCCCGGCCTCACTCTCCTGGTTCATTCATTCTGAACCCGGGGCTTCCGCACCCCCGCGCTCACGCCCGGCCCGAGAGGAGGCTCCAGGGCCGAGGACCTACGACGGGCCACAACTCCCGCCCGGAGTCCGGGCCCCGCCGAGATTCGCGCGCGCCCGCGGCCTCCTCCCGGGTGGTCTGAGGCCGCGGAGGCCCGCGCGGCCCGCGACCGACTAAAGCCCCGCAACCCGCGGCCCCACCCTCCGCCAGGTTGCAAGCCAGGCCTTCCCCGCCCGCCGGGCGGCCAACGGGAAGCCCCCGGTCCCCGCCGCCCCGCTGCCCCACCTCGGCCGGAAGTCTCTCCGGAGCCCCCTCCCCAGAGCCTGACTTCCCTCGCCAACACGGCCAGACCCTCTCCGCGCTGGCCTGGGGCCTCCCAGCGCGGGCCGCGGGCCTGAGGAAGCGAGGAGCCGCGCCGCCGGGTCCGCCGAACGGTCAAGAGCAGAGCGCAGAGCCGGGGGTTGGCCTGGGCGGTTACCTTGATAATCCTGCGGGGCAGCCCGGCCATCTTGTCAGATCCCGAGTTCGGCCTCTGGTCTCGACTCTGGCTCCGCTCGCCTCACGCACGAGTGGAAGTCCAGGGCTCCACTTCCGGGGGACGTTGCCGCGCCCGCCGCCGCCGCCGCCGCCGCCGAGGCCCCTTGGGAAATGTAGTCCCTGCTCGTGCGCGGGCGGGCTTCTCTAGGACCTGGCCCCCTCCCCCGCGTTCCCCGCCCCACCCCCGGCCTGGGGTTGGCGGAAGTGACGAGCCCCGGCGGGGCCGGGGCTTGGGGGAGGAGGCGCGAGACGGCGCGGAGCTCCGGCGCTCCTGGCCGAGCCCGCCGCGCGACGGTGGGATTACGCGGCCGGCGCCCCGCAGGCCTCTTACCGCGGCCACGCCTGCGTCAGTGGGAGACGTAACAGAGGCCCAGCGGCGGGCGCAGCCCATTCATTCATCGTTCGTATGTTCGTTCATTCAACGTTTCTACGTTGCGCGCGGGCCACAGTGGGGAACGACTCCGGTTAAGTGGAGCCGGGGCTCCTTCCTCAAAGGGAGGTGGAAGACTGAAACTCAGTAGCCATAGTCCTGAATGCGGATCTCGGAACTTATCCAGGGAAACCCTAGTCATAGAGTTATGATATTTAAATTTTGATTTTTAAATTTCATGTAAATCGGGCTTCTTAAGCCCAGAGAAGGCTGAAAGAAAGGATCTGGAGAGAGTTGGGAGGCAGGGAATTGGCTTCTGAACGCAGAGCTGCTAGCTGGAGGAATGACCGAGGACAGGATTAGAAAGCCCAGAGAAATCCCTGAGAGAGGGATTACCCATGGCAAGCAGGGCCCTAAAAGAAGATTAGAGTGGCGGTGCTTGAAAATGGGATTGTTGGAGAAGCATTTTGTCACATTTGTCACTGCTTGCTTGCTCTGGGATAGGCTTTTCGCAGGCATTATTTTATTTCATAAAAATCTTAAGAAGGTATCTCTACATATGAGGCTCAGAAATGTCAACTAGCTTTACCCAAGATTATCCAGGAGAAAATGGAGCTGTTTTGACCCCGAAGAAGTCTCTCAAAACACGGACCCCTTAACTGCTTAACCACAGTGTTTCCTAGCAGAGGATACATAGTAGATTGAGTAAGGATGTGCCAGGTGCTGTGTTGGTGGGTGAGAATGCAGAGACAACACTGACTGCTTTCCAGTCCAACAGAGAAGAGAGACAACGAATTAATTAATTAATTAATTAACCCAGTGTGTTAAGGGCTGTAGTAGAGGTTCCTCCAAGGCGCTTTTGGAGTCCAGAGCCCAGGCATTAGTTGATTGAGAAGTCAGAAAAGTCCTTCCCAAAGGAGAAGAGTTGCCCTCAAGGGTTAATAAGACTCTAACTGACCTGGTAGGGAAGAGCATGTCAGATACAGGAAATAACCCATAAAATGGCATTGGACTACAAGAAAAAAAGAAAAATTATGTGTGTCTCTCTCTGTATATATATATAGTATCTGTATATATATGTATGTATGTGTCTATATATGTATGTATATTGTGTGTGTGTGTATATGTGTGTGTGTGTGTGTATTTGTATACACATTGCATTAAAGAAATGGAGACTATGAATGCAAGAAACCTAATAAAAATAATAAGAATTATTTTGTGCTTGGCACAATGCTAAATGATTACATGGATTGTCTCCACTAACTATAAAGCTCATGAGGTAAGTTCTCTTATTACCAGTGCTTTTGAGATGAGAAACCAAGCCTCAAAGGTAATAATGAGAACCTCACATAACCAAGAGTCTGAAATAAGTGGCTCCGTGATTAGAAGAATCTGAGAAAATAAATGACATTGGACAAGGATGCTTTCAGAATATTTTCCAGGAGAATTCACCCTAATAAGAAGAAAGGCAGAGTAACTATTGGGTTATAAGTGTGCTGTTGTTGCCTAACAAACCAGCTCATACTGTTTAAAACAACAACAATCAGTTACTGAGCTCTTGAATCTTCAGTTTGGTCAGGGCTTGGCAGGAAAGCACATCTTTGCTGCGTGCTGTGCTGTGTCAGCCTGGGCAGCCTGACTGGGACCCGATCCACTTCCAAGATGGCTCACATAGCTGGCGAAGCTGGTGCTGGCTATTAGTCTCTCTCTTAGTGGGCCTCTCCCTAGAGCAGCTTTGGCTTTCTCTCCACCTGGTGGCTTGGTTCCAAGAGTGAGTGAGTGTCCTAGCTAGCAAAACCAGAAGCTGAATGGTCTTTTTGACCTAGCCCTGCAAGTCACATAGCATCACTCCCATTATAATCTGTTGGTTGACTAATCACAAAAACCCACCCAGTTTCAAAGGTATGGGGCATGGAATCCACCTCTTGAAAGGGAAGTGGAGAGATTCTAGAAACTGGCATAGTTTGTGTGTGATGGAAGATTCAGTTGTGGCCAACTTTGGAAAACAAACTGTCACAGGTACGACATTTGTCACTATGCTTACAGCCAACTGGCTTAGTGTCACCTGCACTGGTTAAAATAAACATGCCTGCCTGGAGTCCTTCTCTCAGAGATTTTCTCTAAGTCAGCGCCAAGGCCTGGGAGTCTGCATTAAAATATGTGTACTTTTGATGGATCCTAAAATTTGAGAACAAAGATTTTGAGTAAACAATAATGTATTTTAAAAAAATGTTGCCACATGCCTTCTCTTGGCTCTTCTCTATTAGGATAGATGGGTATCATGCAAATTAAGAGTGAGGGAGCCCTAGTCTAGGTTTGAGAACTTAAACATTTCCTGTCCTTCATTTTCTTCACCTATGAAATGTATATACTTCATGTGATTGTTGTGAAGTTTAAATGAACACCACATAGCACTTAGCATGGACTATTATTTTCATAATCTTCATAGAACCAGGTATAGTTTTACTTAGGAAACCAGATTTTCAAAACATGACAGTATAACTTTGTTTGGTGGAGACTATTTGATGGCATGAAACACTCAAGAATATTAATGATAAAATATATTTTTGCAAGTCTCTTCTAGTTGTTTTTCCCATTCTTTTCCCCCTTGAGAACAACTCACACTATACTCATCTGGAAAACAAAATCCGAACTTCTGATTCATGTAAGTTCTGTAGAACAGGATATCGTCTTAGAAGGACATGTTGCCACAGGATCAAGATGAAGACTATTCTTAAGTTAGAAATCTAGTTAAGAATACTTACTCTAGGGGCACCTGGGTGGCTCAGTGGGTTAAGCCTCTGCCTTCGGCTCAGGTCATGGTCTCAGGGTCCTGAGATAGAGCCCTGCATCGGGCTCTCCGCTCAGCGGGGAGCCTGCTTTCCCCTCTCTCTCTCTGCCTGCCTCTCTGCATACTTGTAATCTCTGTCTATCAAATAAGTAAATAAAATCTTTAAAAAGAAAAAAAGAATCCTTACTCTAGGGATGCCTGGGTGGCTCAGTCATTAAGCATCTGTCTGCCTTGGACTCAGGTCATGGTCGCGGAGTCCTGGGATCGAGGCCTCCCTGATCAGTAGGAACCCTGCTTCTCCCTCTCCCACTCTCCCTGCTTGTGTTCCCTCTCTGTGTCTGTCTCTGTCAAATAAATAAATAAATTTATTATTTATTATAATAATAAATAACATTTATTATTATAATAAATAAATAATTTATTTAAATAAAATAAATAAATATTTATTTATTATTTTAAAAAAAGATTGCAGGAGGCTATTTTTAAAAAAAAGAATTCTTACTCTAAAATATGGATTAAAAAAAAGGAAACCCACCAAACTCATTGAATCGATTCCCTCAGGGAGGGGTGTTGGGTATTGGGAGAACAGAGGTAAAAGAAAGACATTTCACTCACACTCTTGTACCTGTTAGATTTTGGACTATGTGAATGCATTACCTATTTAAAACATTAAATAATCTAATTCACTAATTTCGATAGCCTTGAGAAATTCTCAAAGTTCTTTCAATGCTGATCAAGGATGATACTACACACTCAAAACTCAGCAAGAAGATGCTGGTCCATGATGTCGAATAAATGATAGTGACCAGATAGCTCTATTAAGTTGAATAGTGCTAAGCAGAATTCTTAGCTAATTGATATTTGGCTTTTTGTCAGGCCTCACAACTATGTTTTTGTTTTTTCCCAGTCTCTGCTCCTTCCAGAATTCAAACTGCAAGTGCCTTTCCATTATGATATAGGAAGGGAATCAGCAAGAATGCTGTGCTAGAGGAATTCGAAGAATTCTATTCCACAACAAGCTCTTACTCCCAGAACACTAGTTTATTTCATCCTGTTCCTTCCCTACCCCCAACCACATCCCCAAATATTCCAGGTTTGTTACTGTGATCTTAAACTAGCAGATTCATAAGTACTATTTACCCTGCAGGTAATATCTTAGGACATTCACACCTGAGCTCCTCCACATTATGGATGTCTTCCATTTTGGTCCCCAGGGTACTCCTGAGGCCTAGCTCAGGGCCTGCTCTACGATAGTTCTCAAAAAAATATTTGTCAAGGGAATGAGCCCATAACTGCAGGGGGAAAATAAACACCTCTTTGAGAATAGATTACATAGGTTCACGATCGATAAGTGAATGCTTACAGAAACCAAAGGATGTTCACGTTCATCCCTAAACGTCTCAACTTCCTGAAGGGCAACTGTTTTTTTTTCAGCAACTGTCTTGTGCTTTGCAGAGACAAAATAGAGTAGATGAGTTTGGAAAATCCTGGCTCAGTCATCTAAAAGAGAGGCCCTGTTTCAATTCAGGGGGGTAGTCATGCGGCAGAACTATTTGTTTGCAAGTACCCTTATTGTTTCTTGCAGCATGAGGATGCCGTTTCGTGGGCGATCAAGACAGGAGTATCTGTGAGAAGAGAGTTCATGAACACTGACTCAGGGAGGAAGTGGGCAGGGCAAGAAGAAAAGGCTCACACTGATTTAAAAGAAGAAAGGAGGGGTGCCTGGGTTGATCAGTCGGTTAAGCGTCTGCCTTGACCCAGGGCATAATCCCAGGGACCTGAGCCCCAGGTCAGGATTCTGGGGTCCTGGGATTGAGCCCTGCATCAGGCTCTCTGCTCAGTGGGAGCCTGCTTCTCCTCCCTCTGCCTGCCTCTGCCTACTTGTGCTCTCTTTCTCTGTCAAATGAATTTTTAAAAAATCTTTAAAAAATAAATAAAAAATAAAAGAAGAAAGGAAAAAAATGTCTGCTGCCTCCTATTCAAAACGTCGATGTAAGTAGCTGAGCACTTACAAACTGTTAACCAACACAGTGCCAGCCTGTAAGAAGGAGCTGAGCAGAATCATCCAAGGTCATAAGAACACTATGTTAAGGTGGAAGGCATCAGAAAAGATGAGAGCCAGGAGAATCAGAGTAATAAGGGTTAGCATCGTCTAACGCTTTCTTCTTTACAGAACATTTCTGAATGTCCTCTCACCCATGGAGAGTATGTGCCCCTGGAGGCATTCTGTAGGACCATCGTTGACTCCACTGTGTCTCTATAAAGGTAGATGGAGGGGGTACACCTTTCTCTGGGCCATTTCCCAGTGGCAACAGGATTCCAGGGGATGGTGACTCAATACCTTTGGCCAGAAGCCTAGCTGGAACAGGAACTCTCAAAGCGAGTGTTCTTTTCCCTGCAAATGCATGCCACCCTTCCAGGTTCCCAAAGAACTGTTTGCATGCCATGACCTTGGGCTTCAGCTGCTGCGTAGCTAGGCCTGTGACTATATATTCAGCCTACCAGCTAAACTGGCCCTGCCTTTCTCTCCACCTGGTATGCCTTCCCCCCGTCTGTCTTACTGGCTTCCCATATCATATGCTTCTCCGTTGTGTCACTTGCTCTCTGCAAAACTGCCCACCTGGTTCCAGCATGATTAGAAATGTTTTGAAAACTGTTTTGTTTTTGGTAACAATGACGTGGGATCCAATAAACTCTGGAGCAGAGGATTCCAAAGTTTGGAGGGTTAAACACCTCAGAGGCTGATTAAACATACAGGTGCAGGGGCCCCACCCAAGGTCTTCTACGTACAAGTCATAGGCCCCATGATTCTGTGTTTTTAACACACTCCCCAGACACTACTGCAGGGCCCAAAGTTTGAGAGTCACTGTCCCACATTGTCTGATCTGCTGGAGAAAACAAAACAGTTGCAACAGCAAGCTTGACTTTTATTGTTCTTGTTCCTGTTTTGCTAGATCCTTTTTGACCCCAAACCCATAACTTTCCTCCTGCTTGCTCCAATTTTCTTGGTGCGGGTATTAGATATTTCACATTGTTCCTGTTTAAGTTGGCCCAGGTGTTCAGTATTCCAGATTGTTTGGTTTTGAGGAGGCCAAGAAATAAAACCCACTTTCCCCTCCTGAAACTACAACCAGATTGAAAGAGATAGAGATCAGCACATTCATTGCTTTCATTACTAATAAAGCTGATTGGAGAACATAGCTCTAAGTCTGCAGTAACTTGGATTTGCTCACACTCCCCCCAATCTGCTCCCCAGTCACTTAGCACAGCCAAACAATGGCAGGCCCCATAACCCCAGCCAGACCAGAGCTGGGAATGCTGGAGAACAGAAAACAAACCACTGAAGAAGAAAGAGAAGAAGGAGAGGGAGGAAGTGGAGGGGGAGAAAGAGGAGGAAGAGGAGGAAAAGAAGAAAGAGGAAAAAGGACATAAAGAAAGGAATAAGAAAGGGAAAGAGAGAACAGAAAAGAAAGGGAAAAAGGAGGGAGGGAAAGAAAAGAGAGAAGGAGACAAGGCTGAGCAGACGCAGCTCATTATTTTAAATTCACCCATCAGAGAACTTATTCCTCATAGCTTCAATTTACAAAACCTCTTGACATTTTCTTAACCTACTGCTTACTTTCTGTCTCCACTCCCCATATGCAACCTCAGCCCAGGGGCCAGACAATTTCATCGAAGCTTTAAATATCCCATGATTCATCATACCTACACTCTAACACCCCGATTTTCACATCTGGGTGCCTTTTTGCTCACATTTCCCACCCCATCAGCCCGCTCGTCTCACCCTCCTCTCCAAAACACCTTGCACAGTATGTTCTAGCAAGTGTTCACTCTGATCATCTGTTTACAAATGTCACTCACCATGCTGTGTGCCCTTGTAAGGCATATATGCAACTGTTTCTGTGTGTTCAGCAGTAACCTAGTGCCTGACACACATTCCCCCTTCCTGCCTTTCTGCCTTCCTTCTTTCTCTGTCTATCATGTACTAGACCTCTCTAGCAACCGGTATTTTTTTTTCTTACTTAAATTCAATTATCCAACATATAGTACATTGTTAGTTTTTGATATAATGGTCAATGATTCATTAGTTGCAAATAACACCCAGTGCTCATCACATCACATGCCCTCCTTAATGCCAACAAATATTTTAAAATGAACTGGGTAGGATCTCCAATCTGGAACGTACTTTCTAGTATAGGAAACAGATATTAAAACAAATTAATATATTTTATGTAGTAAGTCCTATAATTAAGATATAGAAGATACAGTGAAGAGTATACATAAGATACAGTGAAGATTTCATTCACTCAATTATTTAATAAATATTTAGTGAGTTCCTATTAAGTACCAGGCACAGCATTAGTTTCTACAGGTAAATGATGAGCCAGATCAGACATGGAATTGCCCTTTAATGGAATACTACTCAGCCATCAAAAAAAGAAATCTTGCCATTTACAACAATGTGGGTGGAACTAGAGGGTATTATGCTAAGCGAAATAAGTCATCAAAGAAAGATAATTATGTGATCTCTCTGATAGGAGGAATTTGAGAGGCAGGGTGGGAGATTGAGGGGGAAGGGAGGGAAAAATGAAACAAGATGGGACAGGGAAGGGAGACAAACCATAAGAGACTCTCAATCTCAGGAAACGAACTGAAGGTTGCTAGAGTGGAAAGGGGTGGGAGAGATAGAGTGGCTGGGTGATGGACATTGGGGAGAGTATGTGCTATAATGAATACTTTGTATTGTATAAGACTGATGATTCACAGACCTGTACCCCTGAAACAAATAATACATTATGTGTTAATAAAAAATAAAAAATAAATAAAATGGTACTCTTTAAAAAAAAATTAAGGAACCCCAAGTAAACTGAGATTACCTACACAAGCAATTTAAGGGTGCCTTCTAGATAGGTTGTGAGGCTGAAGTCTGGAAGGACAGACTTCCAGGATCATCTTGTGAATGACCTGGAGGGAGAAGCAGAGCCCTCTTTTATGGTTGTGGTGCCAATAGGAATTCCAAGTCAATGTCCACCAAATAGGGTCATCTCACTGCCCTTGTCACTTGAACTCACATTACACATTTACTTAATTCTTAGTGTGATTGGAGCCCCTAATCTTTTACCAAGGTTGTTCCACTGTTTGATTTAGCAACATATTCAATAAAGCTACTTGTTGCTTGAAACTATTCAGAATTCTTTCCACATCCTATCAGTATGGGAGAGTTGCATTGCTTATACATAAGTGAGATCCAATTGGATTTTGCACCAATCTCTGGCTTTACAGTTTCAACACTAGAGGCATGCTAACAACACTTATTCTGATAGGATGCCAGTTATCTTCCTTTTACTCCTCCAGATCCACTCTTTACTTTGTCCATACTGCTCTCTGCCCAGGAAGTTGATCTGAATGTACTACCCTGTGTGGAGGGGGTTCCCTGCCCTCTGGTTTGGAGAAGAATGGGGAGGTCAGCGTAATTATTAACCTGGATTGGTCCCGGCAAGGTCACCTTAGGCTGGCTATGCCCTTCGACAAAAGATTACTACTCCTTTTAAGGTAGCCAACTATAGGATTCTCTCTTTCTGGGCTGCAGTTAGTAACCACTCCCTCTCTTTGTCCCTTCTGGTCTGGAAGGAACAGCCAGTGCTACTAAGCCTGAGTTACACTACTGTTAACTCCTTGTAATTCCACTCACATTTCTGTAAAGAATCCCTCTGTAGATAAACTCTTCTGGAATTATACCAGTTTGAGTATGACATGTCTTCTGCTGTCACCCTAAGTGATATAACAACTTAAAGCTAGAAATTATTATTGTCCATTTTAGACTAACTATATTTTTCACTTTTAATTCCATTCATTAGATTATTTCCTACAGTCAAAAGGGAAGGATTAGGGCGCCTGGGTGGCTCAGTGGGTTAAGCCTCTGCCTTCGGCTCAGGTCATGGTCTCAGGGTCCCGGGATCTAACCCCACATTGGGCTCTCTGCACAGCAGGGAACCTGCTTCCTCCTCTCTCTCTCTGCCCGCCTCTCTGCCTACTTGTGATCCCTATGTCAAATAAATAAATAAAAGTCTCTAAAAAAACCTTTAAAAAAAAAAAGGGAAGGATTATATTTTCGTGCCTAAGAAGTAAGTAAACTCCTTGGGCAAGATATTCATAAAAATTTATTATACAAATATTTACTAAGTACCTACATGGTATAATTATTGCTAGCATTGAATGAGTGATAATTACATTTGCTAAGCATTTTACTTACTTTCTTTTTTTTAACCCACCCACTCAACAATTCTATAAAGTAGGGGAGATCATTCTTGTAGTCCTTTTATAAAGAATAAACTAAGACTCAAAAATATTAAGAAAATACATTTTCCCAAATAACAGAGTTAGGAAATAAGGGAATCAAGATACAAATTTGGGCAGAGAGGTGCACCTGGGTGGCTCAGTCAGTTAAGCCTCTGCCTTCAGCTCAGCTCATGATCCCAGGGTCTTGGGATGGAGTCCTGCTTCAAGCTCCTTGCTCAGCAGGAAGCCTGGTCCCCCTCTGCCTGCCACTCCCCCTGCCTGTACTCACTCTCTCTCTGACAAGTAAATAAATAAAATCTTTCAAGAAAACCCCGGACATTATTTAAGCTACTCACAGGAAAGATGTTCATGATACATTGTTGAGTTATTCATCTATTATACATATACATGTAGTTTTAAAAAAAGAAAATCTATAAATGCAAGTATATGTTATTTATTTGTATATGTATATTTTTGGAATAAAAGAAAACATAAATATGTGTTTGTGTGAAAAAGAGGGAGATTGAGGGAGAACCAGGCTGTCTGGTTCATATGTCAGCTCCACTATTTACTGGCATAGGATTTTTTTAAAAGATTTTCTTTATTTATTTGACAGAGAGAGACACAGAGAGAGAGTGAACACAAGCAAGGGGAGTGGGGAGAGGGAGAAGTAGGCTCCCCACTGAGCAGGGGGCTTGATCCCAGGACCCTGAGATCTGGACCTGAGTCGAAGTCAGACGCTTAACTACTGAGCCACCCGGGCTCCCCAGGATCTTAAAACAGTACACATAACGTGTCCAATAAATGTTAGCTATTTTAATATGGACAAAAGAAGAGATGAAAAGTGGCAGATTATACACTGAAGTGTTACAGTGACTATCTTATTGGGTGTGTTTTTTTTAACATCTGTATTAGTTTTTTTCTTAAATATACATTTTCTATTTGGAAATGAGCATTGCACAGGTTATGCTGATAGGTGCTGTAGTCAGTAGTTCCCAGGCTCAATTCACAGGTCTACCAGGTGTACCTTGCATGATGCTGAACAAGTTATTTCTCTTCTCTGTGCTTCTGGAACTTCATTTGTATGACAGTCACAATAATTATACCCACCTCCTAGGACTCTCAGAAGGAATAGGAAAAAAAAACCCAAAACCTATGTAAACTGTTTGAAGATTAATGTCTGACACTTGGTAAGTACTCAAAACTGTAGACAATTTTATGTAATAAAAAATAAATTAGAGTTTTTAGAAAGATTAGCCCTCATGGCTTGGCAGTTATTGCTCTGGAGTCTTTGATCTCTGATTTATATAAAAAGTGACTTTATTCTGTGAAGTTAGGGAAGAAAAAAAGGCCATCCCCTTCTCAGCTGAAACCATTTGAAGCCAAAATTTTGTCTGTTTCATCACTTTACTCGCATGAATTTAAACTGCTTTTATGGAGGCCAGTGTAAGTTATTGCTGGCATTTCCAGTTTGTATTGGGGGGAATTATGGTTTTAAACTTGAGGGCACCAAATTTCTTTATAACATGTCTCTCTTAGCTACTCTAACCCCACGGTCTCTTGGTTTTCATAGTGCCTCTCTCCTTGCCACCTCTGAGACGTCCTTGCTGGGTGTCCTCTTCCACGCGACCTCTAAATGTTGGAATTCCCTGGGCCCACATTCTGGGGCCTTTTTCTCGTTCTTTTTTTCTACAGTCTCTCCCTATATGCACTCAACTGGCTTCAAATCGGCATCTAGCCTACACTCTATTCTTCAGACACATCTGTCCAACCACCTGCCTCCTTTTATATTTTTATTATATCTCTATTTACACCTCAGAGATATCTCAAACTCAGCAATGCCCAAATGGAATTACTCATCTCTATTCTCACCACCCCCCAGCCCAGCCTGCTCCTCTTTCAGTCTCCCCTATCTCCTGAACCACACCACCTTCAAGGTAGTCATCAACATCTCCTGAGATGTCTTTCCTCTCTCTCAACTCCCACATCCAATAATCCAGCAGCAGGTTCAGCCATCATTTCTACTTCCAATGTATACCTGGGCACTCTGCCCTTCGCTTCCTCTCATGGTTGCCATCCTCTACCACGTCACCACTCCTCACAAGTAGAGCCGGAGTAATATTTTAAAAACATAAATCTGGGGCACCTGGGGTGGCTCAGTTGGTTAAGTATCTGTCTCAGCTCAGGTCATGATCTAGGATCCTGGGATCAATCCCCATGTCAGGCCTCCCTGCTCAGCAGAGAGTCTGCTTCTCCCTCTCCCTCTGCCCCTCCCCCTGGCGCTCTCTCTCTCTCTCAAATAAATAAATAAAAGCTTTAAAAATTAAAATATAAAAATAAATACAAACATAAATCATATCATGTTTCTTTTTTGGTGGTAGAACATTTCAGTGACTCCATGCTGCATTTATCATAACATCGATGCATATGGCCTCTGTTCTGATTCCATGTGGTCACTACACAGCCTATAATGCCCAACATGACCTGGCTCTTACTCTCCTCATCTCCTGTCATTCTCCTCCACACCATATTCCAGCAGAGGATAAGCTATTTCTATCCCCTTTAGACTTTTAAGTTATTCTCTTTGCCTAGAGCCAAACCATAGTTGGTTTCTTTTCTCATCTCAGCTTTGTCATTTTTTTTCCCTGGTCCCATGAAGTGAGTCTTCCTGTTGGTCAGTGGTCCCCACGCAGCTCTCAGCCATCAAGATGTGTCCTCTGGAGTCATCGTTGATCCAGCCCTCTTCTGCATTGCATAATAAATGTTTAACAAGTCCAGTTGATTGTTCATTCAAGTCTGTTTCTCCTCTCTGTCTCTTCCTACAACATAGTTCAGAAAGACATTACAAGACAGCTTTGAAGGATGGACAAGATTAGAAAGGACAGACATGGGTCCTAAGATTAGTAGCAGAACAAGCTTGGTATTCTGTAGAAGTAAGGCAAGACACCAAAGCAGCTCACATTTATTTTTCTTTACTGTGAACTTATATTATGTCCACTTATTTTCAATATTAACCAATCAGGATTATGGCCTTAAGTTTTTATTTTTGTTTTTTAAGTAGTCTCCAAGCCCTGCATGGAACTTAAAACAGGGCTTGAACTCACGACCCTGAGATCAAGACTTGAGCTAAAAATCAAGAGTCAGACACTTAACCAACTGAGCCACTCAGGCACTCAGATCACATAGCCCTTGACTTTCGAGGAGTTTATTGTCCCCCTTGAATACATGATAAAAGTTATGAATTCTTTTCAGAAAAATGTAGATATGTACTGATTTTTGCAAATCATTTAGGAAAGGAATTCCAGGCTAAACTGCTGCTTCAGCAGTCAATCATCTATTGTTTTGGATATCTGCAGGGTTATTGTTTCATTCATTCAACAAATATTAGAGGCCTACAATGGGGCCAAATGCAGTCCTACACGTTGGGTTTATGCAGAGTATAGAACACGATAGGTACTTGTTCCTGCCTTCATTGAGCTTGCATTCCAGCATAAGAACAGACATTAAACAAGGAAACAAATGATAATAGAATGTTGCATAATGGTAAATGTTATGAAGAAAAATAAAGAAGAGCAATGGGTTAAGAGCAGATGAAGTTCTTTTTCTTTCTTTCTTTTCTTTTCTCTCTTTTCTTTTTTTTTTTTTTTTTTTTTTTTTTTTTTTTTTTTTTTTTTTTTTTTTTTTTTTTTTTTTTTTTTTTTTTTTTTTTTTTTTTTTTTTTTTTTTTTTTTTTTTTTTTAGATTTTATTTATTTGACAAAGACACAGTGAGAGAGGGAACACAAGCAGGGGAAGTGGGAGAGGGAGAAGCAGGCTTCCTGCCAAGCAGGGAGCACATCGCAGGACTCCATCCAGAACCCCCTAGGATCATGATCCAAGCTCAAGGCAGATGCCTAACAGCTGAGGCACCCACTGATATGGTCCTCTCCGAGATGTTATCAGAGCAAGACCTGTATGAAATAAGGCAGTTTTCATGAAAAGAGGTGAGAAAAAAGCATTGCTGGCAATGAGAACCGGAAGTGCAAAGGCCCAGGGGCTTTCTCTCCTCACAAAAACAAAAGGCAATGTCCAGGATTTTGCACATTTTCTTCCTCTCCTAATGAATAGCCAGTACAATTCTAAGAACACAGTTTTGGGCTTTCAGGTGGAAGGGCCTCCCCACTTCCCTGTGTCAAAAGTCAAATCCAACCCCACCGGCCTTCAGTGCTTCTCTGAAGTTACTTCTTCCCCCCTGGAAACCTTAGCTTACCCACCAAGGATCGGCCTTGAGCTCTTCTAATAATTTGTATAAAGTTTTTAAAAAGATAGTGCTTGTTACTTTCTAAGGATGTGTGCGTGGGGCAGTGATTTTGTGTTGTTTTTGAGGTAAGGTTGAAGCAAACAGCTACAACTAAACACAGGAACAAATGTAGTGGACCCCGCCCTCACGATTCCACCCGGAGCTCTTCCCGCGGAGACTACATTTCCCAGAGTGCCCGGCGGGCCAGGGAGGCGCGTGAAACGGTGTCTTCTAGGACCCGGATTGAGGTAAAATGGCGGGCTCGTGGTGAGCGGCTGTCAGGTAACTGGTACCCTCTCTTTCTCCGGTCAAGGAGTTTCTAGAAGGTAGGCAGGTCCAGAATCCTTACGGGGAGATGTCGATGTCTCCTACCTGTCGTCCCTGGCTGGGTAGAGCCCCTAGTTTCAACATTCTGGGTTCGTCCTGCAGAAGGGTTGGCGTTTGGCCGTGCCCTTCCTGTGGGGCTCCCCTGGTGCCTGGGCTGATCGCTTGGGCACCTCTCCAATCCAGGTCTTTCGGTTCTGTCCCTGGGTGCTAGTCCCGACGCGCATGGTAGCGTGTTCCTCAAATCGCGGAGGCTTTGAGACGCTCCGCAGCTTTTGCTTCGGGGTTGAATTATGGGCCAAGGAATTTACTGTCTGAATTTCTATCCCTGGAGTGAGTAATCTGACCTTCCAGCTGCCGTGATTGAGGGGACCTAAGGCCTCCCCAGATATTTTTTTCCTTGGTTCGTGGTCAGAAACTATGAGTTTGCGTTCCACCTATGCAACCTATAAAGCAAGTGGTATGGTGGGCAGTAAATCGCTTGACCTCTCTGAGCCTCAGGTTCTCAGTATATAAAATGGAGATGCCTACTTCACAGACTTGTGAAGAGCATGTAATGTATAGGGCAGCGAGGTTATAACCTGGAAAAACCACGCTGTATGAACTCAGGGAAAGTAGTGCAAATGTACTGACGGTGCAAGGAATCGTGCTGAATAATTTAGTCTAATAAATAAGACTACGAGGCCTATGTCCCAATTCCATTTTATCACTGTTGTGAGAAGGGAATGAAAAATCATCGAGGCGGATTAAAAACAAAGGATGTAGCAATGGTTATAAGTCATTTACTGACAAAAACCATGGAGGTTATGGTTATTTTCCCCATCTTACCGTGAAGAAACAAAGGGTCGTTTAATTAATGACTTGCCCGAAGTTTCCCAGCTTATAAGTGACTGACTGTAAAGTTCTTGGAAGCAAATCATTTAAATTTTGTACTTCAGTTTTTTCATGAATGAAATAAAGATACCTGTCATGATCAGTAGAGTAAAATGAAACGGTAGTGAAAGCACCTTGCAAAGTTAAAAAACCTTATACATATATAAGAGGGTGAAATTTTACTTGGGACTTTAGTGTTTATATGTGTTCCTCTAAATCGGTGTTTAATAGGTAAAGGATAGACCTTGTTTAATATTTAATTTAACTAGAAACAATCCTACTTCAAGTGATGTAATAAGATCTTGTGTATGGTACCTGAGAGGCTATACACAGACACTTTAGCATTATGAAGGAGGATGCTTAGTGTAGCATGTGTGAGTGACAGTTTCTAAGCAGAATTACACATTTCCTGAGTGCTCACTAAGTGGAAAGAACTACACTAGGTGCTGAGAAGTTTGCATTTAAGAAAAATAGTAATGGACATAGTTCCAGGGCTTTAGGTCTTATATTTTGGTGTTGTTTTTTGTCATATATCACGTGGAAATGGAAAGTTGTTTAGAAGTTTTTCTTGTGACTGTAGTTCTAGCTAGCAATTGCTCTTGTTCTGGTAGCATTCAATATATTGTATCATTTTAACTTATCATAGGTAGTACTAATTTTTTTTATCTTTTATACAGGAATGAAAATAGAAATACCTTGAAGAAGATTTTAAGATCGGTTTCTCTTCAAATCATCTTCTCTCATACCACCCGATAAGGATCTTGATTCACCATGGCATTAGCTGCAGTAAAATGGATGATATCAAACAGAACTCTCTGGAAACATTTATTTCCAATTCAAAGTGAGCTTTTTTTCAATGTTTGAAATTTTTCAAATATAGAAACCCATGTTCACTGTAGAAAATTTAAAGTATTTAGTTGTTAGGCAAAAAAAAAAAAGTGTTTAGTTATTGTATAAACCTCTTAATGGGAGTGTTTGCAATGATGGGAAAGGGGAGAAAGTCTAAATGGCTATCAGAAGGGGATGGATAAATTTTTGGCACATCTTTATGAAGATCAAACAGCTATCATCAACATGAAAAGATCTCTAAATAGAAGGGGGGAAAGTATGTCACAGAACAGTATTTATTGTATGATCCCATTTGTGCATTTAAAAGATGATCTACCAGGGCACCTGGGTGGCTCAGTGGGTTAAAGCCTGTGCCTTTGGCTCAGGTCATGATCTCAGGGTCCTGGGATCGAGCCCCGGTTCGAGCCCCGCATCGGGCTCTCTGCTCCGCAGGGAGCCTGCTTCCTCCTCTCTCCCTGCCTGCCTTTCTGCCTAGTTGTGATTTCTCTCTGTCAAATTAAAAAAAAAAAAAAAAAAAAAAGACCTACCATATACGTGTGTGTATGTGTGTGTGTGTGTATATATATATACACACACATATATATACAGAGTAAAAGGTTTGGACCAAAAAGGTTTTCTGTATATACCACTAGTGGGATTTAGCTGAGGGCAAGTGAGGGATTGACAAAGAGGAACTTTCTGAATCACTTTACATTCATTATGTTTTCACATACCGCTTTTTTTAGTAGTCCTTAATATTAGCAAGTAAAGGGCAAATTTACAATTCCATCTTACAAAAATCATTGCTAATATTTAGGATTTAAGTTTGTATTTTCTTTGTCCTTAGCCATTTAAAAATATGTATGTATGCTTATATTTAACATAAAAAACATTTTATATTTAATAGTATATAAAATATTTATAATTTATAGGGGCATCTGGGTGGCTCAGTTAGTTAGCAGAGCATGCAACTCTCAGTCCCAGGGTCATGAGTTCAAGCCCTGTGTTGGGCATGGCACCTAGTTTTAAAAAAAAAGAAAAAAAATTTTTTTTAAAGATTTTATTTATTTATGACAGAGAGAGAGATATCACAAGTAGGCAGAGAGGCGGGCAGAGAGGGAGAGGGGGAAGCAAGCTCCCTGCCAAGCAGAGAGCCCGATAACGGGGCTGGATCCCAGGACCCTGAGATCATGACCTGAGCTGAAGGCAGAGGCTTAACCCACTGAGCTACCCAGGTGCCCCCCAAAAAGAAATTTATAATTTATATAATACATAATTTGTACTTTTCTGAAGAAATGTGCATGGTCTAATATTTTCTTCAAAGCCTAGGGATACATGTTTGATAGTCAAAACATTGACCCATATAAATAAATAGACTATTAAAATCTTATTTCCCAACCAGTCTTGCTTTCACTCTTTCTTTCCTCTGTGAACTCTCTTCTTCCATATCTAAAGCAGATATGGTTAGAGTGTAATAATCGGTTTGCTTTTTCTTCAGTTGCGCTAGCCAACTTTTTTACACATCTCTGGCTGACCTTAATCTCTTCCTTCATGTTTCCTATTTATTGCCATTTGTAATTGAATGTTTATTGAATTAGGGGAAAAGAGTTGAAAACTGAGGTAAAAGGTTTAAGTATAATTAATCAAGTGAATTAAGGAGGGAATTGTTATGAGACTAGATACAAACTAAAATCAGGGGGTCCTTGGGTGGCTCAGTTGGTTAAGTGTCTGACTTTATTTCTTTTTTTTTTAAGATTTAATTTATTTGAGGGAGAAAGTGAGAGACAGAACACAAATGGAGGGGGAGGGGCAGAGGAAGAGGGAGAAGTAGACTACCCACTGAGTAGGGAACCCAGTAGCTGGCTCTGTGCGGGGCTGGTCTGGGATCATGACCTGAGCCTACGGCAGACACTTTACCTGCTGAGCCACCCACGCACCCCTTTGGCTCAGGGTGTCAGGGTTGTGAGACGGAGCCCCGCATTGGGCTCTGTGGAGTGTGGAGGCTCCTTACGATTCTCTTTCTCCCTCTCCCCTCCTTTCTCTCTCTCTCTTTCTCTCTCTACCCATCGCTTAAAAAAAAAAATAACAAAACAAAACAGTAGTCAGTTCTTGATTATTCAGGAGTATTTTTGTTGTTGAGAATTGGGAGAGAGACTTTGGCTTGTCCTCCGCTTGGCTCTGACTAGAACCCAGCCTCACGGCTAATGATAAATCAGACCTAATCATTTTGTCCTAGTTCATGTAGCAATTAGCCATCACTGAGGTCAATCTGAAAACCAGTTAATCTGCCCCAGGATAAGTGAAAATTATCTATGTATACTTTACCGACTAGATTATAAATTTGTAATGTTTAATTTATTTTGGTTTCCTTAGTACCTCTCATACATGGTAGATGATAAATGTTTGTGAACTGATTGGAATGGACTGGTGTTATCAAAATACCTAGTTAACTACGAATTAATTTAGGCTACCCCAGAAAATTACTGCATTATTACTCAGTCATCCTAACATTCAGTGACTGCCTAACTTCTTGTATCCTGAAGCCCCTTATTCTCCACAAGTCCTATCATTACTATTATTATTATTTTTTAAAGATTTTATTTATTTATTTGACACAGAGAGATCACAAGTAGGCAGAGAGGCAGGCAGAGAGAGACGGGGGAAGCAGGTTCCCTGCCGAGCAGAGAGCCCAACTCGGGGCTTGATCCCAGGGCGGGGCTCGATCCCAGGACCCTGGGATCATGACCCGAGCCGAAAGCAGAGGCTTTAACCCACTGAGCCACCCAGGCGCCCCCTATCATTACTATTATTGAAGGTAAAGTAGAATTACTGTTACTGATACCTCATATGAAAAGGAAGAACAGTAAGATTAGAGGCAAAGCAAAAGGGAGAAAGTTCAGTGAGCAGAAATAAAAAGGCCTCCCATATGCCAAAAGGAACATTTAAAACCTTCCAAAACATGCAATCAACAATGGGAATGTAGGGAATATTTTATGTGTTTTTAAGCATACTAAGTCATTTGATCTTTACAACTTTGAATTTTACAACATTGAATAATACTACATGGTAGGTGTTTTATGAAGATGAAGGAACTTAAATTCTCTGACCCCTCAGAAACTTACCCAAGGTTGTATATCTGGTAGATGAGAGCTGTGATTGAAACTTGGGTCTTCCCATCTTATTTAGTTGAATACATTTTGTGCTGTATGTTCTTTCCTGTAGTAACTTAAAATATTGAGTATTTGAAGGTTAAGTGGGACTGTCAGTTTTTTTTTTTTTTTTTAAGATTTTATTTATTTATTTGACAGAGAGAGAGAGAAAGACAGTGAGAGAGGGAACACAAGCAGGGGAAGCAGAAGAGGGGAAGCGGAAGGCTTCCCGCTGAGCAGGGAGCCCCATGTGGTGCTCCATCCCAGAACCCTGGGATCATGACCTGAGCTGAAGGCAGATGCTTTACTGAGCCACCCAGGCACCCCAGGACTGTCAGTTTTTATAGATCTTATCAAAAAGCAGTTAAACGTGTGTATGTAAAAAGAATAGCCTGTAAGTTATGGAGAGCTGACTCATTGAAGTTCTTTTTGATAAATTGAGTTGACTGATGTTAACTTTGGCATTCTTTTTTTAAAAAGGTTTACTTATTTATTAGAGAGCGAGAGAGCATGCGCTCATGTGTGGGGAGGGGCAGAAGGAGAGGGAGAGAGAGAATCCCAAGCAGACTCCCCACTGAGCACATAGCCTGATGTTGGGCTCAATCTCAGGACCCTGAGATCATGACCTGAGCTGAAATCAAAAGTCAGACACTTAACTGTCTGAGTCACCCAGGTGCCCCAATTCTAATTATATATTTAAAACCTCTGATATTTATCATATTTAGAGTTTTTCTCTTGATAAACTGTCAGATGAATATCTCTAATTATGTACTAATTGTGAATGAGTTAGCATTTTAGAGACAGTTCAGCAGTTGCTTCTCTGTTAGTAACCACTGTAAGGGAGAGAGTCATGATCAAGGTGTGGTTCCTGGCCTTAAGGAATTTATCTACACTTGTAGGCGAAACAGATGTTTATGGAAAAAAGAAACAACTGAATATGACATAGAATGTTACGTATGTGATGAGGGTACAAACAAATATCTGTGTAAGTACAGGGTAGAAATTTAACAGTTTCTTACTGAACTGAAATACTGTTGTCTTGAGTTTTCTCTCCTACCTATTTTAAAAACACTTAATTCTGTCTGTCCTGCCTCTGCCACCCAAGCCAACCCTGTTTCTTTCAGTGAATGTATATCACCTAGCTGGTTTATATTCAAGAGACTACAAACTTCTTTTAGTATTAATTCATATGTAATTGAGAAGATTCCCAACAGTGTGAAGAAAATAAGTGTAAATGATGTTTACGTCATCCTCTGACTTGTCATGCTGAATGCTCCTCTCTGTGTCAGCACAGATCATTGAAAATCAAATCTTTTGAGAGATGAGGTTAAATTTCTAATTCTTTGTATTTTATTATATTACATCAATAGAATTTTGGGATTGACATTTTGCTGAGCAATCTTTTATGATAAAAGTGAGTTTTGTTAAGGCACTTTTTATGCTTTGGAGTAAGAATTTATGTTTAGACCTTTATATGCAGTCCTGGGGAAGGGAGGAGTATACAAAGATGGAAAATGTATCTTATTTACACATCTTTGATACATATAAATAACTGAAGCAGGAAAGAAAAAGACCACAAGGAAGGTATAGCAGTGTGGTATGGGGCATAGGTTTTGGGACATGTGCAGCAGACTACTCTTTTCTCTGTGGTGGGAGTTGTGGGGAAGGAAAGGGAAAAAGGACTTCATGGAAGAGTAGCATTAGACTTTGAAGGATGAGTGGTGTTTGAACAAAATGGAGATTGCATTCCATACCGTGGAGCAAGAGGCTCAGTTGAGAGAAGTTGATTCTTGGCTTTAGCCGGCACATACAGTACTCACTCTTATCCACAGAGATTACATTCCAGGACCCCCAGTGGATGCCTGACACTGTGGATAGTACTGAACCCAAATATACTATGCTTTTTCCTATACATACATACCTGTGATAAACTTAAATTTACTGATTAGGCACAGTAGAGATTAACAACCATAATTAATAACAAAAAAGGACAATTCTCATAATGTACTGTAATAAAAATTATGTGAATGTGGTCTTTCTCAAAATACCTTATTGTCCTGTACTCACCCTTCTTCTTGTGATAATGTGAGATAAAATGTCTGTGTGATAAGATGAAGCAAGGTGAATGACGTAGCATTATGGTATAGTTAGGTTACTGCTGACCTGACACTGTGTCAGGAGGAGGCTCATCTGTTTCTGGACTGCGGTCGACCTTGGGTAACTGAGACTGCAGAAAGCAAAAACATGGATGGGGGAGGACTCCTCTATTCAGAACCATTTTTAACTGTACTGAGCTACATTTACATTTTTTTCTTTGTATTTAAAGGAGCACTGTTTCTCTGAACATAGAAACTTAAAGTAATTATGGCTCTTGAATTTGCAGGTATTCTTAAAAAGGAAAATATGCTTTGAAATGTGAGCATTTTGATTAAGAAAAGTTAAATTTGAGCAGTTTATTTTGTATTTCATCACTTACCATTCTCCCTTTGTGAACTGTGCACCTGGTCTCACAAAAGCTTTTATTTATTTATTTATTTTTACAAGTTTTTAGAATACCTAAATACTTCCTGTATTCCTCTGATCCTTAGCACTTGTAACTTCCTGGAAGGAACATTATACTCACCCCTACCAACTCCTGCTTATCCCTCCATCCTTCAGAGCACCTTAGATATCATCTTCACTGGAAAGACGTTCTTAAACCTGCACAGTCTATTTTGTAACCTGTCTGTGTGTCCTCTCCCAGTGCCTACCCTTCCTAACAGGGCTTGTCATTTATTTTGGAATTGTTTGTTTACTTGTCTCTCACCAGATTTTCACCCTTTCTGAGAGCAGGGACTAGATCTTGTTGAATCCCTGGTCTCTATACGGCCCTGTTTCATAGTAAACGCAGTAAATATTGGTTGAGTGAATGAAACTAGCTTTATATTTATATGAGAACATATGCTTTAATTAACTAAATCCATTTTACTGCTTGGGGTTTTTGCAGACGGAGCTTTATATTGTGTTTGTCATAAATCTACATATTCTCCTCTACCAGATGACTATAATTGGTATGTATTTAAATTCAATTGGAAAAATAACAGTCTGTTAGTTGTATCTGAAATGATTTAATTTTATTTCTTGTTTTTGGTATCTTCTGCTTTCTTTTCTGATTATTCTTTAATTTTGTATTTAAAAATCATTTCAATGGCCTTATTTACACAGTCTCTGGGCTCATAAATGTTTTAAATAAAAATCATTATCATTGTGTTTCAGTGAATCCTTAATTTGTTGTTAAGACAGACATGCTGTTAGAAATGTTGTCTTTTATCCCAAAGCGTTCTTTAGCTTTTTAGAAAAGTTAATTAGCTTTTATAATTTTTTCTCTTGGGGTTCATATCTTTTAGCTTAAGCAGTTATTTATCTCATCTTTTGTTTGATGGTGAATAACCCTAAATTACAAATAATTTGATTCAGTCACAATTTATTTGGTACTTATTCAATTTTAGTCGCTATACTAAGAACTAGGCATAATATATGAATAAGATGTTGTTTTCTTCTCTGTAGTAGAGTCTGATGTACAGAAACTGCAGCATATTTTCTTAAGCTATGATGTTTTTATTGCAAATTTTAGTAAAAATAGATTTTCTTCCCTCTTGACACTAGTTTTAATTTGAATTTTAGGTGTTTATTTAGTAAGTACTAAGATAGCAATGAAATTAGACTAGGTAATAGGTAACACTTTTTAAACCTAAAAAGATTGAGTCTTAGAAGTGTTTTTTGTATCATGTAAAATTCCATTCTTCATCAGAAATCACTTGATAGATTAAATAGTTATAGCTGTATTATGCTATTTGATCTTAAAATCATGGTGAAACAACCTAATACCATGTCCTTTGTTAGCTAAAATATGCTGTAGTAATTGCAGATCTAGTTCAAATCTGGTTAGTATTGAAACCCTAGAAGCTTAAATTTATAACATCTAGACAACATTGTTGTAAGGTTAATGAAAACTGAAAGTTGTACTCCTTAGAATGTATATGAATTTAAGTATAATTGTAATTGCTAGGATCTTTGAAATACAGTCTTAGTCAGTGGTACCTGAATGAGATCCAGCCAGAGTATTCCTTGAAAAAATATTTAGAGGGGTATTGCCCAAAATGTGATTTTCTGAAGGATATTAATGGAGGGAAGGGATAGTGTTCAGTAATTCTCAAATTTATTTGACTGCAGAACTCTTTTTACAGGAGGCTTCTTACAGCTATACTATTCTGCCAAAGGCACTTGGAGAAGGCACTTGATCTAGAAAAAGGGCTCAGCTGCAGTCTTTATGATTGGAAGATTATGTACTTTGCTGATGTTTAATTCTAATAATTCAAAAAAGTAATATACTTCTTACAGCTTTTTGAAAGTAGTCTTTATTTTTAAAGATTTTATTTATTAGAGAGAGCATGAGCAGGGTGGGAGGCAGAGGGAGAGGGAGAAGCAGCCTCCCAGCTGAGCAGGGAGCACAAGGTGGGGCTCAGTCCCAGGACCCCAAGATCAGGACCTGAGTTGAAGGCAGACGCTTAACCAACTTAAGCCACGGAGGTGCCATGAGGGTAGTTTTTAGATAAGGAAAAAAAGGTCTAATTATACTGATGAGTATCCTTCCAAAGATCTGGGTAGTCTAAAAACAAATAGGTAAAATAGTGGCTTAAGCATTAACGGTTTGTTGTGGTAGTTAAGCTGACGTATTTTGTGGGATGGTCTGAGTTGTCCCCAGTGATACCGGTACCAGGTCTGCCAGTCCAGTGCCATAGCATATGTTCTTCAGGGACTTATGATTAATTAATTTTATCTCTAAGAAAATCATTCTGCCTTGAATACAATATAACTCTGTTTCTAAAACATTCTTTTTTTTTAGCAAAGTAGAGCTTGCTTTGACATCTGATGGCAGGACAATAGTGTGCTACCACCCTTCTGTGGACATTCCATATGAACATACACAAGTATGTATAAGAAAATCTCTTATAATTTATAATTTGTTGTTAGAAATATTCACATTTTCTTAACCATATCCAAAGAGAATGGAATTGTTTGTTTTCCTTTATTTGGATTAGATCTTTTTTGTTTTGTTTTTATTTTACTATTTCAGTTTTTCTCCTATCTTTTTCGTCTTCTTTCTTTAAATAAAGACTTTTTCAGTACACAGAGTGAACCATTTAAACACAGTTATGGCATCAGTTTTCTGGTCTAAAATCTGATAGATGATTTTTGACTAGTACAGATTTACAAAACATACTGTCCCATACTACCTTATATTTTAAACTAATAAATCATGAAAAACTTGTATTTTGGCATGCTGTTTTGTACCTTTTATATTATATTGGTTCTGATAATCCTTTCAGTGTTTGGTGAATTTCTTTTTTTTTTTTCCCCCAGTTTTTTCCAACATGGGCATATATTTTAAGGACTAGTTTAATTTTTTCCATATTTCTTCAGAAGCCAAGCATGAGATAGAGGAAGTTTTGGTTTTGTTTTCAGTACAATTTATTTTAGCTTGACCCAAGTCTTTTTCTTATTTTATATTTGAAATGCTTCCTTCTATGTTTTTAAGCCGTAGTTTACTATATTTGGTAATGTTTGATTTGCTCTTTGAGGAGAAAATAATTAGATAATTCAAATCACATGATGCATCTAGTGGTAGCTATTTTCAAAAATCATTAGGGCCAGAATAGTGGTAGATTTGAGAAAAGAGCTTAATTTTATTTTGCTAGTTTTTATTCCCTTTTTAACTTCATCATTTTGTCTGCCTACTTTGTATTCTAGCCACAAATCATAGGCAATAATTCAGTACCTCTTTTGTTTCATTTCTTGGGGCAGTGTGTAGAAAATAAGCATAAATCACTGACTTTTGGCTTGTAAATACTCCAGCTCGTGCTATATTGTGTCCTCCTCCATTGTTATTTTGTATTATATTTCTGGTTACATGGTTTAGCTCTCTTTTAGTGGTTATATCAAGGCCACAATAACAAAGTCATTTCTCAGCTTCCAGACTTTCATCCATGTATAGTTTTTTACATTCCTGAATCTGACACTCTTCCTATCCTTCCTTCCTGTCTAAACTTTCTACTTTACTTTAGCACTCACTATCATCATTAAAATCTCTCATCACATTAACTTCCAGAATTTTGCCTTCATCTCTGTCTCTGACAAAAACCTTATTGGACCCTGGGGCCATTACTTCCCCAGCAGGTTTTTAAGTAGTTGATGTTTCTTCCCTATTCCCTTTTATTACTAGACCTAGAGGGGAAGTAGGGATCTCTCTAGCTCCTTGTTGTCATATGCAAACCATTTTTCCTCCTCCCTAACAATTTTCTGGCTTTGTAGTTTGTATCATTAAACTATACCATCTGCTCCTTTTTTTTTTTTAAGATTTTATTTATTTATTTGACAGAGAGATCACAAGTAGGCAGAGAGGTGGGCAGAGGGGTAGGGGGAGCAGGCTCCCTGCTGAGCAGAGAGCCCAATGCAAGGCTCCATCCCAGGACTCTGAGATCAGTACTAGGGGCACCTGGGTGGCTTGATCCCGGGGTCCTGGGATCAAGCCCCGAATCAGGCTCTCTGCTCAGCATGGAGCCTCCTTTCCTTCCTCTCTCTCTGCCTGCCTCTCTGCCTTCTTGTGATCTCTGTCTGTCAAATAAATAAATAAAAATCTTAAAAAAAATAATACTATTAAAATGCAAGTACTAAGCAATTCTTTTTAGTGGCTGATTTGGTGGAAAATTTCAAAAGTCAAATTTTGAAAATTCTTAAGAGAAACAAGGAAAATTCGGGATGACAGTTCTGAATGTTTCTTAAAGTTGACAGTTTTATTTTAGTTTTTCCTTTTTACTGAAATAGTCATGTATCCTTCCTTTGACGTTTGATCAAGGAGATCAAATACCACCTAAAAATCAGTTCTGAATCAGCCAGAGGCTATTGGTATAGACTTTGAAGAATCCATTAATTCCAGTGTCTTTTATCTATGTGCCTGGAAAAGAAGTGTTTTTAATCATACAAAGCGGAGAGAATTTGTGATATATTAGAATTGAGCCTGCTTGGGAATAGGAATAGAGACAATGGAACATTCATGAATACTTGAAAACAATTTAACTTTTGATAATACTGAAAACTTTGATCTTTAGCAACAAGTACAGTCACCTAAAATAGAGAAAACTATTATAGACTCTAAACTTGTGTTTGCTAGACCTCTGAGGGTCTCTTAGTAACTTGCAAAGACATTTAACTTATATTTCACTTTACATACAAATGATAATCTTTTAAAATTACTGTAAATGCCTAAGGAGAACTTTTTTTTAAAAAGTAAATTTATATCACTTCTCTCCTGTTTGAGGCCTTAAAGAAATCTTAGTAGCTACCTACCATTATTGAACTCTTAATTAAGAGTACAAGGGACAGCTAAGCATACCATATATTATTATTTCATGTGATCCTCACGAAGCCCTTTTGGGTAGGTATTATTTCTCTGATTTTACAGAAAGGGAAATTAAGAGCTTAAATAACTTGTCATGGTCACAGAGCTAGTAAGTGGTAGAATTAGAGACCAAAGCTCAAGTTCTTAATCTGTTTATTATACTACCTCCTCATTCCCTCCCACACTAAGTGGTTCCTTATTTCTGCTTACTCCAAATTGTTACTTACAAGTCTAACTTTGAAGACCTTTCATAATCTGGTTTCTCAAGATCCATTTTTATTTTTTTAAAGATTTTATTTATTTGAGGGGCACCTGGGTGGCTCAGTGGGTTAAACCTCTGCCTTCGGCTCAGGTCATGATCTCAGGATCCTGGGATCGAGCCCCACATCAGGCTCTCTGCTTGGCAGGGAGCCTGCTTCCCCTTCTCTCTCTGCCTACTTCTCTGCCTACTTGTGATCTCTGTCAAATAAATAAATAAAATCTTAAAAAAAAAGATTTTATTTATTTGAGAGAGAACCAGAGAGAGAGAGCGCGCGCATAGAAGCAGGGGGAAGGGCAGAGGGAGAGAGAGAAGCGGACTCTCTGCTGAGCAGGGAGCCTGATGCAGGACTCCGTCCTAGGACCCTGGGATCATGCATGACCTGAGCCAAAGGCAGACGCTTAACTGACTGAGCCACCCAATTACCCTCAAGATCTTTTTTTTTTAAGGCTTTATTTATTTATTTGACACAGAGAGAGAGATCACAAGTAGGCAGAGAGACAGGCAGAGGGAGGGGAAAGCAGGCTCCCCACTGAGCAGAAAACCTGACCTGGGGCTTGATCCCAGGACCCTGAGATCATGACCTGAGCCAGAGGCAGAGGCTCTGAGCCACCCAGGTGCCCCTCAAGATCTATTTTTAAGGTTTATCTCTTTATTATGTGTTCTTTCCTACTTTCCTTGTAATATTTGTTATCCCTTGTAGAACATATTCTGCACTCTGTAACAAGGCTCTGACTTGGCTCCTATTCTACCTCTCACCAATATCTTTTTGTTACTTTGCATTTCTGTAGTACTGAGCCGGTTGTGCCCCCTTCATGTGCTTAGATACTGCTTTTTTTAAAAAAACATTTTATTTATTTATTTGAGTGGTAGAGAGAGACAATGAAAGAGAGAGAGCATGAGAGTAGAGAGGTCAGTGGGAGAAGCAGACTTCCTGCTGAGCAGGGAGCCCGATGTGGGACTCGATCCCAGGACCCTGGGATCATGACCTGAGCCGAAGGCAGTTGCTTAACCAACTGAGCCACCCAGGTGTTCCACTTAGATACTGCTTTTTAAAGAAGTCTTATTTTTTCATGTCCATATGCCTAACAAATATAAATATATGCTATGACATTTAATACAATGGGAGGTTATAGTAGTTGTCATTAATAGTGTGTGAATGTAAAGACATTTATGTTTGAATTATTTTCTTTCTGGTTATAAATTCATATTTTCATGTATTGTAATACATATATATGGTATTTATAAAGCAAGACAATGTTACCACCTTGTGTTACATACATTTTCATTTAATATTTAAAATATACATGACTTGACTTTCCAAAACAGTGATTCTTAAAGACTTTAATGAGCTAAGGTTACTGATGGGATTATGTTATAATCACTCAAATGTATTGGGAGGGAAATGAGATTTTTAATAGTTGATGTCTTTAGGTGAAAAAGTACTCACATTACCATAAAGTACCATTTGATGACATTTCAGTCACCTAAAATGAAAACACTGAAACTTTTTTGTTTCCTTTGGATAAAAGAAATACCATTTTCATTGTATCTCACTTTAATGATAAGTAAGGTTAGAAGTTGTAAACTTTTCCCCCCTAAGATTTTATTTATTTATTCATGAGAGACAGAGAGAGAGAGAGAGTAGGGCAGAGGCAGTGGGAGAAGCCGCTGATGCGAGACTCAATCCCAGGACCGCAGGATCACGACCTGAGCCAAAGGCAGATGATTAACTGACTGAGCCACCCAGGCACCTGAGACAATAAACTTCCAAGTTAAAAAATAATGGGCAAAATTTACAGTTTTGGGAAATAAAAATTAAAGTAATAAGTGCTTTTTTTTTAATTGAGGGGACAATAACATTAAGTGAGAAATTTATTATTAGAGAAAAACCCCAAAACTTGGTATGAGAAGAAAAAATATTTCTGACTCTCTTTTTTTTTTTTAGAGGGAGAGGAAAGAGAGATGGGGGAGGGGCAGAGGAAGAAGGAGAGAGGATCTTTTTTTAAATTTATTTTTATTTAAATTTAATTAACATGTAATGTATTATTGGTTTCAGAGGTAGAGGTCATTGTTTCATCAATCTTATATAATACCCAGTGCTCGTTACATCATGTGCCCGCCTTAATGTCCACCACCCACTTAACCTATCACCTAACCCTCTCCCCTCCAGAACCCCTCAGTTTGTTTCCTATGATTAAGAGTCTCTTATGGTTTGTAAACAAAACAAATCTTGTTTTTTTCCTGTCTTCCCCTATGATCCTCTGTTTTGCTTTTTAAATTCACATATGAATGAGATCATATGATAATTGTCTTTCTCTAATTGACTTATTTCATTTAATACCCTCTAGTTCATCCATGTTGTTGCAAATGGCAAGATTTCATTTTTTGATAGCTGAGTAATGTTCCATTACACACACACACACACACATGTCGTCTTCTTTATCCATTCATCTGTTGATGGACATCTAGGTTCTTTCTATAGTTTGGCTGTTGTGGACATTGCTGCTATAAACATTGGGGTGCAGGTGCCCCTTCGGATCACTACATTTGTTTCTTTAAGGTAAATACCCAGTAGTGAAATTGCTGGGTTGTAGGGTAGCTCTATTTTCAACTTTTTGAGGCGCCACCATACTGTTTTCCAGAGTGGCTGCACCAGCTTGCGTTCCCATCAATAGTGTAAGACAGTAGGGGTAGGGAGAGAGAATCTTAAGCAGGCTCCACACTAGTGTAGAGCCTGACATGCAAGGCAAGGCTCGATCTCACAGTCCTGAGATCATGACCTGAGCCAAGATCAAGAATTGGATGCTTAACCAACTGAGCCACCCAGGTGCCCCTGTTTTTGATTCTTTAATGAATAATGCAACTAAGTAAAATTCTGTTCTGAAAACATACTAACCTACCTTGAGGTACTATAATGAATTTTGGCGTGTGGTAATTGTATTGTAAACTCAATCAAATGCTGGTTAACATACCTACATTTTGATCCTGTTGATTACTGATTATTTTGTAGCCTATCCCTCGGCCAGATCCTCTGCATAATAATGAAGAAACACATGACCAAGTGCTGAAAACCAGATTAGAAGGAAAAAATGAGCACTTGGAGCAAGGACCCATGATAGAACAACTTAGCAAAATGTTCTTTACTACTAAGCACCGTTGGTATCCTCGTGGACAGTAAGTTCTTTTCTTTAACCCCCACTTGACAACTAAAAGAATACATGACTTTTCCTGCATTAACAAACTTCTGAGGTTGTATTCTGCATTGGGAAATTAACACCCAGTATGATCACCTACTGAATTGTATTTTTAGATGTACATAAAGGATAGCTAAAACGAAATAGTACTTATTTTTTTCTTTTATTTTAGTGGGGGAATTTAACCAAAGCTTTCAGTGAATTTTGCAAGAACTCTTAAAAATTTTTCTGTTCTGTGATAAAGTCATTTACTGTTTTTATTCATCTTCCTGCCAAATAATTGATCTTGTTCTCAACCCACCTATCCATTTATTTAACAGATTTCAAGTTATTGTTAAAAAAAAATGTGGTACAGCCAATGATTGGGCAGCGTATATGGCCCTCAGTTCCTTTAGAAACTAGTTGCCCCGTTTGCTAATACTCAAATTTTATTGCATGGATTCTTATCACCTGACTCTGGCTTTAATTATTTTTCTTCTTTTGATTCTTCTTTTATGTGTGTCTTACTCCCTACCAAAACTGAGAGCTGACTATTTTTATTCATTTATGTTTGAGCAAACTTTGTTCTTATTCACTTAGTCAACCAGTAATTAAGCACTAGGTTGGCACATTTCATGGCCAGATGTGCTTGTGGAATTAATGAATATACATTCACCCACCTGCTCTGCTGAGTGCTGGAAGATCAAAAATACAGTCCTTGTTTATAAGTTGTTTATAGTCAAGGAGAGAAAATAATACAGTAAACTAAACAAAATCAAGCAGTTGAGCCTTGAAGAATGGTTAGGAGCTAGCCATGGGGAAAAGGCTCCGCAGGCTGATGGAACAGAATGTCGTAGAGTATACTGGGGAAATTGCAAGTAGTTCAGCTTGGATGGGACCCAGAATATGAGGAGGGAGTGTAAGTCTTATGAAGAAGTTTGTGTTGTGCTGAAGTTAGATTTTATTTTCATTACCAAATTTTAAAAAGAAAAGTTAATGCATTAGAAAATCATGAAGTGGGTTCCGTACTTGGGATACATGGAAGGTGTATATGGAAAGTTTGGAGTCAGGGGGGACCTGTTTGGAAACTATTACAAAGTCTAGGTGAAATTTATTGAAGATCTCAATGAAAAGGCCAGAAATGGGAATAGAAATGGGGAAAATAAAAGAAAGGACTGTGATAACAGGAGGAAATAAAAGGAGAAAGGAGGGGGGAAAAGAGAATTTTAATCAACAGTGGTAGGTTACTGGCTAAGTGTGGGAAGAGACAGGAAGCCTTCCAAGTTTCTGAAGACATGTTTGGGTGGATGGTGGTGCTGTTGATATATGTGGGGAAACAGGTTTGACAGGAAGATGAACTCATTGTTGGTCGTGTTGAGTCTGAAGGGTCAATGGATCCTTCTGCTGGGGAGCAATTCTGAAAGCAAATGGATGTATGGATCTGGAGCTTGTTTTACTTATTTAGTTTCTCTTCAGAAGGTACTTCCTCTTTTATCCTTAGGTAAAATAGAGATTCCTTAGGGCTTTAGTCTCATACTCTGTGTCTTGCTGAAATTCATTTTAAGAGCTTTAATTACATTTACTATATAGACGCTATGCTCCCTTATACTTTTTTTTTTTTAATTTCCTTGGTCTACTTGTCTACTTTTTTTTTAAGATTTTTAAAAATTTATTTGAGAGAGAGTGCACGAGCAGGGGGGAGCGGCAGAGGGAGAGAGAGAAGCAGGCTCCCCGCTGAGTAGGGAGCCTGATGCAGGGCTCAGTCCCAGGACCCTGGGACCATGACCCACGCAGAAGGCAGGCACCCAACCCTCTGAGCCACCCAGGTGACCATTTATTTTCTTGGTCTTATTCCCAGTATCATTGTTCATAGAAATTTCAAAATAGGTATCTGTCCAAAGTTTTAAATTCATTATAACAAAAACATAGCTCTTCTTTTTTTGTCTTAAAAAAAGTTCCTCCCTTAATAATCTTTCTATAATAAAAGTGATATTTCTGTATTAATTTCCCAGGGAAAAAAATCTGCAATTCTTTGGCCACCATGGTGTCTTTCAATTCCTGCTTCTGTTTTATATCCCCTTTGATTTTTCTTTCATATTTAGTATCCACTTTGTTTATACATGCTCTCCGGGTTTAGAGTATGTAGAAACAAATTAGTAAACCATTTCTTAGCCCTATATCTATGTCATTACTGTATTCTGTGATTTCTTTCCATGATTCATAACATTACTTGTGTTTATATTTTATTTTGTCTGATTATCTAGATATTTTAGTTCAAACCCGATCTTGAAATTCTTCTGTGACTTTCAGTACCTGTATTCTTCCTGTGTGTTCCATATTGCTACACATGTCTTCCATCTTTTGTGTATAACCAAATCACTGTAGTTATAAAAATCCTGTAAAGAGGACTCTAAGGGAACAAAATTGAAGGCAGGAAGACTATTAGGGAGTCTTAAAATCATGCGTGTTAGCCTCAGACTTTTATGTGTAGTATCCCACCTATGTTTCAATATTTATTTATTTGTTTATTTATTTATTTATTTATTTGACAGACAGAGATCACAAGTAGGCAGAGAAGCAAGCAGAGAGAGAGAGAGAGAGAGAAGGAAGCAGGCTCCCTGCTGAGCAGAGAGCCCGATGCGGGGCTTGATCCCAGGACCCTGGGATCATGACCCGAGCTGAAGGCAGAGGCTTTAACCCACTGAGCCACCCAGGCGCCCTGATGTTTAAATATTTACTTGTTTAATCTTGTTATTGCTTATTAGCTTTTGAATGCTAATTAATTTAATCTCTTGGTATGTCTTGTCCCGTCAGGATTACCAGGCACTTGCAATTTTAAGCAGACTTTATTTTTTTTTTTTTTTAATTTTTTTTTTTAATTTTATTTATTTATTTGACAGATAGAGATCACAAGTAGGCAGAGAGGCAGGCAGAGAGAGAGGAGGAAGCAGGCTCCCTGCTGAGCACAGAGCCCGATTCGGGGCTCGATCCCAGACCCTGAGATCATGACCTGAGCCGAAGGCAGAGGCTTAACCCACTGAGCCACCCAGGTGCCCCTTAAGCAGACTTTAATTAGATGCATTTGATTATCCCAGTATCTCTCCTAATAAAGTTTAGCAGAAATACTCCAGATACTAGCTTATGTACATAAAGAAAATTTTTACTAATAGACATTGTCCTTGTGATGCATCATCTTTCAGAATTTTGAATAAGCTAAGGTATGATCATTAATCATTCAACAAGTATTTGTTTGGTATCTAAATATTTATTTTGGACTAATGTAAGCCGTTTTCAAGTATTGATTTCTAGATGTCATTGAGGTCTTCTTAAACATCACGTAGTGCATAGAGGGATGTTTTATTAAATATTTCACAGTTTTATAGATCCTGGCAATCAAAAGACTGGGACTCATTATGAATTTAATAATTGTAGGTATATAGTATCTTTTTAAATAAGTTTTTATTAACAGATACAAAATGCTTGCATAAAGTATTTTTAAACAATGCAGTGAAGTGTAAAGTAGAAATTTTCTTTATACTGACTCATTCCTTATGCCCCATAAACACTGTTAAACTCTTCCTATATGAATAGACCTATCTCATATTATAGTCAGTCTTGTGCTTTTTAAACTCCAGTAAAGCCAAGCTCTTTTCTGAGCGTACAACTTTGTTTTAAAGGGGACTGGGCTTACTCAAATCATCTCCTCTGCTAGTTACTAGCTATTTATTTAATCTTGTTATTATTAAAGAAAATAGAAATAATAATGCCTAATTTGCCTGGCATAAAAAAGTAATTAATTAATTCCAGTGTTACATTAGTTTCAGGTGTACAATATAGTGAATCACCAATTCTATATATATTACTCAGCGCTCACGATAATAAGTGTACTCTTAATCCTCTTTACCTATTTCATCTGTCCCCCTACCCACCTCCCCTCTGGTAACCCTCAATTTGTTCTCTACAGTTAAGTATCTGTTTTTTGGTTTGTCTCTTTTTATCTTTGTTCGTTTGTTTTGTTTCTTGATTTCCACGTGAGTGGAATCATACGGTATTTGTCTTTCTCTGACTGATTTATTTCACTTAGCAATGTATATTGTCTAGATCCATCCATGTTGTTGCAAATGGCAACATTTCATCTTTTTTATGGTTGAGTAATATTCCATCGGAAAAATATATGTGTGTGTGTGTGTGTATAGAGAGAGATTTATATCTCTTTCTAAATATATGCCACATCTTCTTTATTCATCTATAAATGGACACTTGGATTGCTTCCATGTCTTGGCTATTGTAAATAATGTTGCAGTAAACATAGAGGTGTGCATATCTTTTAAAATTAGTGTTTTCATATTCTTTGGGTAAATACTACATGATGATTTTGATATAAAATATAATAATGTAAGGGGCGCCTGCGTGGTTCAGTTGGTTAAGCATCTGCCTTCACCTCAGGTCATAATCCCATGTTCTGGAATCGAGTCCCATGTAGGGACTCTCTGCTTTGTCTGGAGCCTCCTTCTCCCTCTGCCTGCTGCTACCCTTGCTTGTGCTCTCTGTCAACAAGTAAATGAAATCTTTTAAAAATATATATATATAATCATGGGAGTTAAGCGCCTAGCATATAGTATATGCTCAGTGATGATACGGTAATGATAATTACCAATATTGTCTCCTACTCATAGTTTTCCTCTTACTCCTTTTGAAGTATCTTTTCTTAGATAGATGGTTTTGAGGTATAATTTACATACAGAAAAATTCACCAGTTTTAAGTACACATTGTGATGAGTTTTGACAAATGTGTATGCAATTGTATGATTACTACTATAGTCAGAATAAAGACTGTTTCATCACTCTAAAAAGTTCTCTCTTTGGTAGTGAGTTTTTCCCCTTTAACCCTCACCCTTGGCAGTCACTGCTCTCCTTCCTGTCTCTTTAGAATTTCATGAATTTCTAGATTTTTGTGTTTTTCCCTTTCTAGGATTTCATGTAAATGGAATTATACGGTCTGGAGTAAAAAAAGTAAAAAAACTTTTGACTATTTTTAAAAAGCAGATTTGTTGTCTTATTATGGTGTAAAACTTATGGATCAAAGTCCTTTGTGAGATAAATATCTTGCAAATATTTTCTTTCTGTGGCTTGCTTTTTCATTTAATAGTGTATTTTAAGATAAAAATTTTTATTATTTTCATAAAGTCCAACTTACAAATTTTTCCTTTTAGTTCAGGCTTTTTACATTCTACTTTAAAAATCTTTGCCTAATGGTGCGCCTGGATGTTGAATTTTGTTAGATGCTTTTTTCTGTATTTGTTGAAATGATCATAATATTTTTTTTTTTAGTCATGTGATGAATTATATTGAATGACTTCAAATTGTTGTACTAACCTTTCGTTTGTGGACTAAACTTCACTTGGTGATGAGATATATATATATATATGTTTCATATATATATATGTTTCTTTTTTATGTATTGTTTGGATTCTATTTGCTAAAATTTTGTTGTAGAATTTTTACATTTTTATTAGGGATATTGGTCTATAGATTTATAATATCTTTGTCTGGTTTGGGTTTCAGAGTAATGCTTGCAACATAGAGTAGGTTTGGTACTATTTCTCAGTGTTTGGGAAGAGTATGTGTAGAATGGGTACTATTTCTTAATGTTGGAATTTATCTGGAATTTTCTTTGTGGAAAGAGTTTTAACTGCAAGTTCAACTTCTGTACTCAATAGACAGGACTATTTAGTTTATCTCTTCTTGAGGGAGCTTTGGTGGTTTGTATCAGATCGTTTCAGGATTTGCCCATTTTATCTAGATTGTTGAATTTATTTGTACATAGTTTATAATATTCCTTTATGTCCTTTTAGTATTTTCATAATCTGCAGTGATGTCATCTCTCTCATTCCTGGTGTTGTTACTTTGTTATTTTGTTATTGTTACTTTGTTGATTTTTTTGAGAACCAGCTTTAGCTTTAATTGATTTCTCTCATCAGTCTCTTCCTCCTCTCTTCCTTCCTTCCTTCCTTTTTTTTTTTTAAGTAGGCTCTACACTGAGGCTTGAACTCAGGACCCTGACATCAAGACCTTAGCTGAGATCCAAGAGTTGGATCAGGGGCACCTGGGTGGCTCAGTCTATTAAGCATCTTCCTTTGGCTCAGGTCACGATCCCAGAGTCCTGGGATTGAGCCTACTTCTCCCTCTTCCTGCCACTCTGCCTACTTGTGATCCTTCTTTCCCTCTCTCTTAAATAAAATCTTAAAAAAAAAAAAAAAAAAAAAAAAGAGTTGGATGCATAACTGACTGAGCCACCCAGGTGCCCCAGTTTTCAATTTTTGCTCCTCGTTTTTTCCTTCCTTCTGCTTACTCTGAGTTTAGTTTGTTACTTTTCTAGTTTCTTAAGGCTTATTGTTTAGAAACCTGTCTTCTTTTTTAATTTAAGTTTTTAATGCTGTAAATTTCCCATTAAGCACTGCTTTAGTGCATTCCACAAATTTTGATGTTTTCATTTTAATTAAGTTCAAAATGGTTTTTAATTTCTTTTGTAATTTCTTCGTTGACCCATGGATTATTTAGCATTGAGTCAATTTCTAAATATTTTGGAAATTTTCAGATACCTTTCTGTTACTGATTTCTGGTTTAATTCTTTGTGATCACAGAGCATACTTTGTATGATTTCAGTCTTTGAGATTGTTTTATGGCCCAGATTATGGTCTGTCTGGTGAAAGTTTCACATACATTTAAAACGTAGGTGTATATTATGCTATTATTGCTGGTAATGTTCTAAAAATATCAGTTAGGTCTACTTGGCTGATAGTGTTGTTCAAGTTTCAAGTTCACTAACTTTCTGTTTATCTAATTATTATTAGAGGAACATTGAAATCTGCATCTGTACTTAATGGATTTTTCTGTTTCTCCTCCTAATTCTGTGTTCATATATTTTGAAGTTCTGTTATTAGTTGTATATATGTCTACTATTATATTTTCTTGATGAATTGACACATTTATTTTTATGAAGTCTTCTTTTTAATTGCTGCTAATATTTCTTATTCTGAAATATAATTTGTCTAGTATTAATAGCCTATCCAGCCTTCTTTTGACTAGTGTTTACATGATCTGTTTCTGTTCTTTTACTTTTAACCTATCTGTGTCTTTATATTTTAGATGGGTTTCTTAGAAGTGGAATATAATTGGATTTTGCTTTTGTCCAATTTGACTTTTCACTTCAGTATCAAGCCATCTTAAATGCTGTTTCCTTTGATTTTCTGTACTTTCATTTTTCTACCATTTGCTCTTAGCTCACTTTCTTCATAAAATTTAATTTGGTTATAGTTATTTTGAATAGCTGTTACCCCCATTAGCCCAAGTATATATAACTATAGGTGACTAGATAATGTTAATGTTATATTTATATTTGTGGGTAATTTTTTATTTATATTTCTTGCTCTAAATTATTCTCTCTTCATCAGGAATGCATCTTTTGTTTTGTGCTTTTCCACATGATCTCTAATACAGTAGTCTTAATACAGTATGTGGGATCTCAGTTACTGTCTGATAAAATATTATCTTAACCTAATTATCTTCACAGCTTCTTGAAGGTATTCTGTTTTTCTTCGAAATGGTACTTTATTTATGGTAGTTTTGGGGATGATCCACTGATAAATTTCTCAGTGATTCTTAGAAGTTTTATTCCCAGAGTTTAGCTATCAAATTATGTGGGTTTATTCAGTTACCATTTTATTTAGAGTTTCAGGTAGAGTAAGATGTTCCTTATTATCAAATTCTTAATCAAGGTCAGCAAAGTGAGTTATGATCCCAAGGTGTTGCCTCACTTCATTCAGTCCTGAACCTACCTGCATTTAATTATTGATGTCACCCAGAGTGGGTGGGCAGGAAGGGTAAGTTAAGTATGACTGTACAAACTGATTCTGAAATAGCCCAGTGGCCAGTAAACATTGGTGATTAGATCATCTCAAGCCTGGAAGTCTAAAGTTAATATTGTTACTACGAAATTGGTGAATTGCCTTTTGCCTTTTCCTAATCCTGATGATCTTACTTACTTTAGAATGGCATTTCAAAGAGTCTTAGATTTTCGGCTTTAGGGTGAGAGTGGGTGCTAGGGCTGTTTTGAATTTTTAGTGTTGGGAAGTGGGTGCTGAGGAAACCCAGGACATTGAGTTTGGGGTTAAATCGAACTTTTAGTTCCTTACCCTCTGCCTTTGCCTGAATGACTATTTTTACATTCATTTGTACAGAGTTTGATTTCAAAAGATAACATATGTAACCATGTGGTTCCTGCTACTTCCTGTTTAATGGTATAACGGGTATGAAAACAAATTAAACTGGCTTAGCCATTACATTACAGTTACCTGAAGTCATGGAACTTGGAACATATTCTTTTTTTTTTTAAGATTTTATTTATTTAATTGATAGACAGAGATTACAAGTAGTCAGAGAGGCAGGCAGAGAGAGAGGAGGAAGCAGGCTCCCTGCTGAGCAGAGAGCCTGATGCGGGGCTCGATCCCAGCACCCTGGGATCATGACCTGAGCCGAAGGCAGAGGCTTTAACCCACTGAGCCACCCAGGCGTCGGAACATATTCTTTGAAAGGTGCGTCAAGTGTGATGGTGCATTCCTTCCATTGTAATTCTTTCCAGAACACATCATTTTAACAGTGTTACAGTCCCTAATGGTTGTATGTGGGTTTTCTGTTATTTTTTCTCCTTAATTCAACCTTAATAGCTCATTGAAATTCTTTTTACATATCCAAATACTATCTTGGTTTCTCCTACTGATTTCTTTTCATCTTTTTTACCTCTTAAGTTCTGGAGTCCTCAAGGATCAGTCTTCAATTCTCCTCCCTTTCCTGTCCCATTTTCAAAGACGGTGATCTCATCTGGTCTCGTAGCTTTAAATACCTTCTGCATTCTAATGGCTCCCAATTCTTTCTTTGGTCAAGACCTGTCCCCTGACCTCCAGAACTGTATCCATCCAGCTGCCTACTTGACATGTCTAATAGGCATCCCTAACTTAATATTGTCTCCTAATGGAGCTTCTGATGGTCTCCCACAAACCAGCTTCTCCTTCAGCCTTCCCTATCTCAGTTAATGCTTGCTCCATTCTTCTGGTGGCTTAGGCCAGAAACCTTGGTGCCATTCTTTACTCTTCTCTTTGTCTCACACCCAGCATCTGGTCTGTCAGCAAATCCTATTAGCTCTGTCTCCCCAAATGTATCCACATTTGACAATTTATCACCATTCCTTTTGCCACCATCCTGGTCCATGTCACCATCTTTTGCCTGGTTTATTGAATTACATAATTGCCTGGTCTCCCTCCTTCTACTTTTACTTCTCTACAGTCTGTTCTTAGCACATTGCCAGAGTAACATTGTTTATACTTCCCTTAGTTCTTATAATTTTTCTGTTGAAAACCTTCCAATAGTTTCGCATGTTACTCAGAAAAAAGCTAAAGGCCTTAACTGTTAACCTATAAGAACCTGTATGATCTGATCCTCCATTACCTCTCCACTCTCATTTCCTATTTGTTTACTCTGTTCCAGCCACATGGCCTCTTGACTGTTCCTTGAACATGCCTTTCCTTCAAAGCCCCTACACATGCTGTTCTCGCTACGTAGAATTGTCTTCCTGCTAGTATCAGCAAACCTAGCTTTCTCACTTCCTTTGGGTTTTTACTCCCTGAAACCTTCCATGTACAACTTAACTTGTTTTCCTGTTTCCTGCAGTGGAATGTAAGCTTCATGAGGGTAGAGATTTTGTCTTGTTTTGTGTACTACAGAATTCTTAGCCTCTAGAAGTAGTCGCTGGCATGTAGTAGATGCTCACACATCTAAAAATTAATAAGTGAATGGGTAAATGCCCCTGATTCTCATAATACCTCTTAGAAGATAGTAAGCTAACATAGCTCTACTAGGTGTAAAGTTACGTTGAGGGAAAGAAGGATGGAAGGATTGAAAGAAGGCTGGATGGAAAGTAAGAAGGATTTGGAAAATAATTTTAAATTTCTTGAAATGTAGAGCAATCCTATAAATGTATGAATAGCAATACTCTTTTATTTAAATAACTTTTATTAGTTTTCCATGGAGGCCACAAAAATTAGTTACTCCCATCAGTAGGAAACAGATTTGAATATCAGACTGCAGTGTGAACCAGGAGATAAAGTTCTCTGGATTAAGAACTGTGGACAGTTATTTTAGATGTCACCAAGTCATTGTGTAATTTAAGAAGGGTAACAGTGTGTCTTGGTATTCCATGAGTAGTCTTGGTTTAACTCTCTTGTTAATTATTAGTAGGATGGGTTTTTAATTCTCTCAAGGGTTTGAGTCTGATGATAAGTTATAAGGGTACTCTAAAATTAAGGTGCTTGCCCCTGGCTAGTGATTGTAGCAGATATTGAAAGTCATGTATCATAAGAAAATGTGACTTCCCGGGGCACCTGGGTGGCTCAGTTGGTTAAGCGTCTGCCTTAGCTCGGATCATGATCTCAGGGTTCCGAGATCGAGCCCCATGTCTGGCTCCCTGCTCCATGGGAAGTGTGCTTCTCCCTCTCCCTCTGCCCCTCCCCTCCACTCATGTGCATATGCTCTCTCTCTCCCGCCCCCCATCAATAAATAAAATCTTTTAAAAAAAGAAAGTGTGACTTCCCAACCCCCTATTCTGGTGACTAGCTGCTTTGAGAGAACACCTTTCAGGGCTGCACTAGTAAAACCTTGATTATCTGGCACATAACTGGAGCCCTTAAGAAAATGATACTTTTCTATAATTTTTCTATGCCAGTATAAGTACCTGTAGGAAAGTTTATGTAAATTATATTATGCTATATGTTTTATTCTACAACTTAATGTTCTGTTATTTTATATAGATGTACTTCATTTTTTCAATTTAATTTCTTTTTTTGCAATTAAAAAAAATCAGTATCAAAAAACAATGTATAGGAGAGTTGCCAGTATGAAACCATAAAATAAGCAAAAAAGAATGCTTTACTATCTTAATCACAAGTAAAGAGCACAAGCTATGTGTCTTACCATTTATGGTGTAGAAATCCTTACATTGGATTTCCACATTACCAGAAAATTAAATAAAACTTAGACCAACTTGCCAAAATGCAGTCTTAAGGGAATTTTTGAAGAGAACTCACTGCCATAAACACATGTACTCTGTGTAGAAATTCTCTTAAATCAATAAATAAAATAAGGAAAGCAAAGGAGCAAAAAGAAAAATTATTCTGGTGAAATCACTCCAAGTCAATCACTGCTAACAATGCATTTTATTTCTCTTTTTATATCTTTCCTAAGTTTTGTTAGTTTGTATATTTTTACATGGCTTTAATCATACTGTATATATAAATTTACATCCTGCATCTCCCCCTCCCTGATTAATCTTTAATATTTTAGTATTAAGATAGTTAATATTTTAACTATTTTTCTATATGCTTTAGACTAGATTTCCAGAAGAGGAGTTACTAGATCAAAAGCTATGACTATTTAAAATATTTTTTGGTATATATTGCCACACTGTTTTTCATAAGTGTTGTACCAGTTAATACTTTAACCATTTGGGTCTGATGTTGCTTATTTCATCACACCTGTGCTTGGGTTGGGCATTATGATTTTTAAAATATTCGTGATTGCAAAAACAAAAGTTCCTCACTATTCAATTTATACTTCTTCCGTTTTTTGTGACGTACATTTTCTAGAAACAGTGTTAATTGTATCCTATTATATATTAAAACATGATTTTAAGAGACTTCCATTTAGGGGAGAACATCCCCTTATAAATAAAACTTTAATAAAGCATGTTCAAAAGACAATTATCGATTTTTGTGTGTATGTCTTTTTAAAGTTTTATTTTTTATTTATTTGAGAGAGAGCACAAGCAAGCACAAGCCAGGAGGAGGGGAAGATGAAAAGGGAGAAGCAGGCAGCCTGCTGAGCAGGGAGCCCAATGCGGGGCTCCATCCAAGGACCCTGGGATCATGACCTGAGCTGGATGCAGCTGCTTAACTGGCTGAGCCACCAAGTCACCCCAAGACAATTGTTAATTTTTAATTCATAATTAATTATCCAGGTTACCATATTGAAATTAACTTCAAGAGTGGCAAAAAAAAAAAAACCTTTCCAAAATGCTCATTTAGTAGAAAAAATTTTCACAGTGGGGAAAGTGGCTTCTTGTTAAGAAAAATTTAAATATTTATCTTGGATATATCTAACATCTATCTATATTAGGTTTCATTGAGATCATTGAGTACTAATGAACAACAAACTAATCATAGAAATTTGGTGTTTCTTTCAGGAACAGTTAACATTTACTAAAATAATACCTTACATATTTTCTTCTTTTCAAGGTATCATAGACGTCGTAGGAAACTGGATCCTCCAAAAGACAGATGACACTGAGGTTTTCAGGAATCGAAAAGATGTTATCTTGTGTCTCATTTGCCTTTTGAGAAAATGCATTGAGTATATTCACTAACATGTTATATAGCAAAATAATAATAAAATGTGTTCATATATTAGAATGTATGTTTCTTTATATATATTAGGGAATTATGGATTTGACATTCTTACTTACAGAAACTTCATCTTACTTTAGACATTAAGGTCTGCCATTTATTTTTATGTGTCTAGTGTGATTAAGTATTTTTATATCATCAGCCACATATTGTTAGTAGTGTAAATATGATTAATAGAAAAGTGCATGGTTCTCCTTCTCAAGGAGATTTTTAAATTGCCTTTGGAAAGAAACTCATGAGGTCCACCCAGAAAATAAATGTTACAATTCTTCCTTGTGGCTTCTAGGAAATAATTAAATTGCAGTTGATCCTGACCAACACGAGTTTGAACTGTGCAGGTCCATTTATACACAGATTTTTTTTTTTTTTTGGATAAACATAGTCCAGTACTGCAACTGTATTTTCTCTTGATTTTCTTAGTAACATTTTCTTCTCCCTAGCTTTATTGTAAGAATATAAAATACACATAACATGTAAAATTATATGTTTATTGACTATGTTATCAATAAGGTGACAAGTCAACAGTAGGCCATTAGTAATTAAGTTTTGGGGGAGTCACATTTATAGATGGGTTTTTGACTGCATGGCGGATTGGTATCTCTAATCCCCTTATTGTTCAAGGGCCAACTGTGGTTACATTTTAATTAGCTCTACTGTCTGCTGGGTCCTTTATATACATTATTATTAAATTCTCACAAAAATTCTTTAAAGAAAGAGCATTATCCCCATTTTGTGGGTAAGGCCAAGTGACTTGAACCCTACCTACTTAGCAAGTGGAAGAGCCAGAATCCAAATGGTCACGTGCCAAAGCTTTTTTATAGTGCATTACAGTGACAAAGGGGTATTTTCTTTCACCCAAGAATGTACTTCCCTAGAAAGAAAGTACATTTTGCTTACAAATTATATAATTTGTTTCGAGGGTTTTTTTTTCTGGCTCTTCAAAAAATTATGCTGGCTTCAGAATACATGCAATTCTGGTTAAAATGTTAGTATCACTGAACTAGTGTTATGAGAATGTTAATAGATTGTTCTGCTGTTGATTGTCAGTACCACCTTATATGTGATCCTTGATGGCCTTACTGCCCCTGTGATTTCTATTTAGGAGGTGAGGAATCTCTTAAGAAAGTGGAGAAGTATTTTATTCAAACTCATATTTGTGGTACTTTAAAATTTGATGTGAAAAATTATTTCATTGAGTGAAATTGAAATGAAATTCATTGAAATGAAAACTTCATTTAAAGTCTGTTGTTTAGGGGCACCTGGGTGGCTCAGTGGGTTAAAGCCTCTGCCTTCAGCTCAGGTCATGGTCTCAGGGTCCTGGGATCGAGCCCCGCATCAGGTTCTCTCTGCTCGGCGGGGAGCCTGCTTCTCCCTCTCTCTCTGCCTGCCTCTCTACTTGTGATCTCTCTCTGTCAAATAAAAAAATAAAATCTTTAAAGTCTGTTGTTTAGTTCTTTTAATAAAGGAACTCTGTCTGAAGGTTTAAGTATTTGGTAGGATGTATGGAATAATAAATAGAGAAGAGTAAAGGAAATAATTAATAATGGCCACCCTCTGTTACCAAAAGGAAATGTTTTTTAGCGGCTTAATTTTTTTCATTAATACATTAATTGGGGAGAAAGATCAAAGAAAAACAAGTTGATAGAACTTAACAATCAGAAACATTTACCAGACATGTTTAATGACACTGAAAAATGGTTAAATTTTTTCAGATTGATTTATATCCAGATTTTTATAAAAATTGAGGCATGCTGCATTTTAAAAGTAGGAAGGATAAAGAATTTAATTAAATTTTTTTTACCTGGGGTGCCTGGGTGGCTCAGTGGGTTAGGGCCTCCCTCTGCCTTCAGCCCAGGTCATGATCCCAGGGTCCTGGGATAGAGCCCCACGTCGGGCTTTCTGCTCTGCAGAGAGCCTGCTTTCTCCCCTCTCTCTCTGCCTGCCTCTCTGTCTACTTGTGATCTCTGTCTGTCAAATAAATAAAATCTTAAAAAAAAAATTTTTTTTTCCTAAATACAAACATGTACTAAATGGAGATTGTTCAACTGTAAGTTGCTTAAAACCACACATCCACATGTCAAAGCTTTAGAGAATTAACTTCAGTCTTACTGTATTGGAAATACAGATTAATACTGTAGTTGTTGGAATTTTGGTTTTCGTGGATTGCTGTTGTTTAGTTTTGCTAAATAAGTACGTATTCTATCACACTATCACCTCCTTTCTGCTCCTTCCATTCTCCACTACTCCAGGGGCAACTTACCTGCCATCACAAGCATCTTATTAAATGTCTACTTATTTATTTGTCTCCTTTTTTCCTTGAAACGTAAAAACTACATAGGGTGGGACGGTCCTTTAAATGGAATTAATTTAGCTTCATGAAAAATTCACTACCCAGTTCCTTTTTTTTTTTTAACTACCCAGTTCTGTGTCTGTTGGTGAGGCAGATCAACACAGCTCAAGCTGATAAAAAGCACTGTCAGTTGAACCACGAGAGGGCACTCTCACATAGTGTTCAATTCCGATGTTGCTCACCCAAAGGTAGTAAGTAACTCAAGTGCTTAATTACCAGAGAGTATTCGGATATTCTTTAGGTAAGAATGACTAGTGGAATAAATGGCAGTAGTGAACTTATGTGTGTTGAAATATTCTGAGGCCATTATTCATTCTGTTCATCTAGTTGTGAAGCATTTGCCAAACACCTAATACAAAGAGGCATTATATTTTTTGCTTAGGCCAATACCAAAAAAATGGTCCCTTCTAAGGATGATTGTATCTACTTCATTAGTATCTACTGAGCCCTTAATTTTTATAATGGTGTTTTTAAACTATGAACATAATACATTATTTTTTTAAATTAAAAAACAGATAAAGAGAAAATAAAAATTACCCCTAATTGTCCCTTGTAAAGATAGCACTGAAATTTTTGCTTTCTTTCCATTTTACTTCACTGCATAAATATATTTCAGAAAGTAAAAGTAGTATTAATTATACATGCTATTTTATAACTTGCTTTTTTCATTTAATATAATTGATTTTTTTGCCATATCATTAAATACTCTCATGTAACAAATATGTATTATTGTATAATCTGATTATCAAAATTAACTCCCTACTTTTAGATATAATCTTGGTTTGTTTGTCCCCTATTATAAATAATGCTGTTATTAACATCTTAGTGGATATACTTCTCCTTTTTCCTAAGAGACTTCATTTTTAGGGGCACCTGAGTGGTGTAGTTGGTTAAGTATCTGACTTGCTTTCAGCTCAGGTCATCAGCTCAGGGTCTCTGCTCAGCCACATAGTCTGCTTAAGACTGTTCCTCTCCCTCTGCCCCTCCCCAACTCAAACAAATAAACCTTAAAAAAAAAAAAAGTAAAAGACTTTATTGTTTAAAACAGTTTTAGGTTCACAGCAAAATTAAATGGAAGGTATGGATATTTCCCATATCCCCACACATACATAGTTTCCCCCTTACCCATATCCCCACACAAGTATAATACATTTGTTAACAGTTGATGTATCTTCATTGACACATCATCACCTAGAGCTCATAGGTTTCATTAGGGTTCACTCTTGGTGTTGTGCATTCTGTGGGTTTTGACAATATAGACTGGCATATATCTACCATTATAGTATCTGTAGTATAGTTTCATTGCCTTAAAAATCCCTAAAAATGGTGTCTGCCTTCATCCTCTTTTCCTTCCTAATCCCTGGTAACCACTATCTTTCTTGTCTTCATAGTTTTGCCTTTTCCATAATGTTTTATGTTAGAATCATACAGAATGTAGCATTTTCAGATTGGCTTCTTTCACTTACTATGTCTTTTCATAGAAAGAAAAGTATGTCTTTTCATATCTTGATAGCTAATTTCTTTTTAATGCTGAAAATTGTTCCATAGTCTGAATATACCACATTTTATCCATTTACTATTGAAGGTTATATATTCATATACTGAAGGGTATATTGGTTGCTCCCAAATTTGGGAATTATAAATAAAGCTGCTATAAACTTCTGTGCATAGATGTGTGGACATAAGTTTTCAGCTCCTTTGAGTAAATGCGAAGGAGCATGATTACTGGATTGTAAGGTAAGAGCATGTTTAGTTTTGTAAGAAATTGCTAAGCTTGCTTCCAAAATGGCCAGAGTATTCTGCATTCCCAGCAGTGAATAAGAGTTTCCATTGCTCCACATCTTTACCAACAACATTTGGTGATGTCAGTGTTTTTAGATTTTGGCCATTGTAATAGGTGTGTAGTGGTATCTTAATTGTTTTAATTTACATTTCCTTGATATATTGCCTGTGGAGCATCTTTTCATATGCTTATTTCTATCTGTATATCTTTGGTGAAGTGTCTGTCCTTAAGGTCTTTGGCCCATTTTTTAATTGGGTTATTTGTTATTGTTGAGTTTAAAGAGTCTTTTTGTATATTTTGTATATCAGTCTTTTATTAGATAGGTGTCTTATATGTATTTTCTCCCACTCTGTGTCTTGTCTTTTCATTCTCTTCCATTGTCTTTTCACAGAGAAGAAATTTTTAATTTCCATTAAGTCTAGTTTATCAAGTTTTTCTTTCATGGATCATACCTTTGATATTGTATCTAAAAAGTTATCACCGGACCCAAGATCATCTAAATTTTCTCCTATGTTCTGAAAGTTTTATATTTTATAGTTTTGCATTCTACATTTAGGTCTATGATGTGTGTGTGTGTGTGTGTGTGTGTGTGTGGTCTATTGAATTAATTTTTAGGAAGGATGTAACGTCTGTGTCTAGAATCAATTTTTTGCATGTGGATGCTTCATTGTATTGGATTTACTCCTATGTCAAGAATCAGTTGATTAGATTTATGTGACTATTTTTAGGCTCTCCTGTTCTGTTGAAATATTTTGTCTATTCGTTCACTAGTACCACAATCTCTTGATAATTGTAGCTTTATAGTAAGTCTTGAAATAAGATAGTGTCAGTCCTCTTTGTTCTTCTTCAATACTAGAGGGTTATATTAATTGATTTTTTGAAAGTTGAACCAGCCTTGTATACCTGGCATAAATCTCATTTGATCATGGTGCATAAATCTCTTTTATACTTTTTTAAAAAAATTTGATTTGCTAATACTTTGTTGACGATTTTTGCTTCTGTGTTCATTTTAGGCATTGTCTTGTAGTCTTTGTCTGGTTTTGGTATTAAGATAATGTTGGCCTCATGGAATGAGTTAGGAAGTATTCCCTCTGCTCTATCTTCTGGAAAAAATTGTAGAGAATTGGTATTATTTCTCCCTTAAATGTTTGGTAGAATTCATCTCTGGGCTGCGTGTTCTGGAAGGCTATTATTGATGCAGTTTCCATTTACTTATTTTTTGTTTATTTATTTTAAAACCTTATTTATTTGTGAGAAAGGGAGAGTGCATGCACAGTAAAGCAGGGGGAGCAGCAGGTAGAGGGAGAAAATAGCTACCTGCTGAGCAAAGAGCCTGATGTGGGACTCCATCCCAGGATCCTGGGATCATGACCTGAGCCAAAAGCAGATGCTTAACTCACAGTGTCCCAGTGGAATTTCTTTAATTGATACAGGCTTATTCAAGTAGTCTGTATCTTGTGTGAATTTTGCCAGATTGTGTATTTCAGAGAATTGCTCAACTTCATTGAAGTTGTCTGTGGTTATAGAGTTGTCCTTGGGAATTTTAGTTATGTCCCCTCTTCCATTTCTGGTATCAGCAATTTGTGTCTTCTCTTTTTTTCTTAGTTAGCCTGGCTAGTGGCTTATTATTTTTTTATTGCTTTTTACAGAGAATCAGCTTTTGGTTTTATCAGTTTTTTTCTATTGATTTCCTGTTTTTAATTTCATTGATTTCTACTCCAATTCTTACTATTTCTTTTTTTCTGCTTACTTTGGATTTAATTTGCTCTTCTTTTTCTAGTTCCCTAAGGTGGAAACTCAGGTGGTTAATTTCAGATCTTTCTCTTTATCTAACACATATATTCAATGCTAAAATTTCCCTTTAAGCATGGCTTACAGTGCGTCCCACAAATTTTGATAAGTTTTGTTCATTTTCATTTAATGAAAAATACTGTTTAATTCCTCTTGATATTTCTTCTTCGACTCCTGTTATTTAGCAGTGTGTTGTTTAATCTTCCAAGTATTTTGAGATTTTCCAGCTGTCTTTCTGTAAATAATTTCTAGTTTAATCCCATTGTGCTCTGAGAGCAGACATTGTATGATTTCTCTTTTAAGTTTGATAAATCGTGTTATATGGCCAAGAATGTGGTCTGTATTAGTGAATGTTCCATGTGAACTAGAGAAGAATATATACTCTACTGTTGGTTGAAGTAATCTGTAGGTGTCTGTTATATCTGGTTGATGGGTGGTGTTTTTGAGTTCAGCTATGTTCTTACTGATTTCCTGCCTGCTGGATCTGTCCATTTCTGATAGAGGGGATTAAATTTTGCAATTATAATACTGTATTAATCTATTTCTCCTTCCAGTTTTACCAGTTTTTGCCTCACATATTTTGGCATTCTCTTGTTAGGTGCATACACATTAACAGTTGTTATGTCTTCTAGAAAAATTACCCTTTTATCATTATGTAATGCCCTTCTTTTCCTGGTAGGGTTCCTTGCTCTGAAGTTTGCTCTGTCTGAATTTAATATAGCTATTCCTGCTTTCTTTTGAATAGAATTAGTATGGTATATCTTTTCTCTCTCGCCCTTTATTTTTAATCTATGTGTGTTTTTCCATTTTAAGTGGGTTTCTTACAGACAACATGGAATTTTGTTTTTTATCTACTCTGACAATCTCTGTCTTTTAATTGATGCATTTGGACCATTGACATTCAAAGTGATTATTGATATTGATATAGTTGGGTTATTATCCACTATATACTTATGTTTTCTGTTTGTTGCCCTTGTTCTTTGTTTCTGTTTTTGTGTTTTACTCTTTTTCTGCCTTTTGTGGTTTTAACTTATATGATTCCGTTTACTCTCCTTTCTTAGCACAGTGTCTGTTATCCTTCCCCCCTGCCCTAAGGTCTTCCCACATGCCAGGCCCTATTGTAAGATACTTCTTTTTTTTTAATCTTTTTTAGTGGTTGCCCTAGAGTGGTTGCATAATACATTTGCACCTAAGCCAAGTCCACTTTCAAGTAACACTATATTGCATCATGGGCAGTATGAGTACCTTATAATAACAAAATAATCCTAATTCCTCCCTCCTGTCTCATGTATCATTGCTGTCATTCATTTCTCGTACATAAGCATAATAAATACAATCAGATACACTATTGCTATTTTTGAAAATATACATTTTTCATTTTTTTTTTAAGATTTTATTTATTTATTTGACAGACAGAGATCACAAGTAGGCAGAGAGGCAGGCAGAGAGAGAGAGAGAGAGAGAGAGGGAGAAGCAGGCTTCCCGCTGAGCAGAGAGCCCGATGCGGGGCTCGATCCCAGGACCCCGGGATCATGACCTGAGCTGAAGGCAGAGGCTTTCACCCACCGAGCCACCCAGGCGCCCCTACATTTTTCATTTTTAAGTAACCTCTATACCCAACATGGAGCTGAAACTCACACCGTCAAGATCAAGAATTGCATGGTCCACCAACTGAGCCAGCCAGGTGCCCCGTTGCTATTTTTAAACAAAATTATTAGATCAGTGAAAAATAAGAAAAGTTAAAGTTTATATTTTACCTTCACTTACTCCTTCTTCATTGCTCTTTCTCTGTGTAGATCGGAGTTTCTGACCTATATCATTTTCCTTTTCTCTAAAGAAATTCTTTTAGTATTTTTTTTGTAAGATAGGTCTATTGGCAGTAAATTCTTTAAATTTTTGTTTGAGAAAGTTTTTATTTCTCCTTCACTTTTGAAAGATAATATTGCAGGGTACAGAATTCTAGGTTGGTAGGGTTATTTTGCTCTCAATCTTTGCTCTAAATATTTCCTTCTAGTCTCTTCTTGCCCCCGTGGTATCTAAAGAAAATTAGATATAATTCTTACTCCAGAGCACTTAATCAGAGTTTTCAGTTAGGTATTTGTCTGTGTGTGATTAGATAAATATACTTCTTGTCTACAAGACTGTAAACTCTATAGTTTGCAAGGTCCCTGACTGGCTACACACACCACTGTGTCCCTAGTGCTTAATACGGCCTGGTACATTCATTGTACCACAGACATGATTTGATGAAAGAACTGCTGTAGTGCAAAGGATTGTAAACCTCCCATTTTATGAATGGGATTTGGGGTTGAGGGCTATCTATGAAACTCCTGAAGTTGTGTAGAATTTTGAGAATACGTATCTTGTGTGTTTTCCTGGGAATAGAATCTATAGTTCTTCAGTTCATTAAAGGCTATGTCACATCGTGCCTTCATTCTTACTTGCATGCAGGTAAGTACATGATAACATTAGCATCGGAATAGTATTGATATGCAAGATTGAAAGTGTGGTTTCCACATGTTCTATGAGAGCAACCTTAGATTCCAAGCATTTTTTTTAAGAATGGAAGAAAGCAAGATCATATGCCTTCATTTTAGAAGGCTTTTTTTTTTTTTTTTTTTTTTCAGAAGTAAAAATATTTATTTATCTTCGGAATCTGGTCCCACAAAAAGGCCAACACTTTTTTTTTTTTTTTTCAGTTGTCTTGACCCTTCAAAAAAATCGATCAATTAAGAGGTAAAGTATGTTGATAAAAAGCAAATTTCGAGGTGTGCTCAGATAAAATTATTTCTCATCAACCAGTAAAACAGGCAGCCCTAGTCTCCCAGTTCACTCAGAACTCCTTCCGTCGTGTACAGTCTCTGAAGGAGAAAACAAAGTAAGAG
>PJEN01008690.1:0-85998 GCA_004024605.1 Pteronura brasiliensis | reverse complement strand
CTCCGTGCCAAAGAAAGGCTATTCAAAGCCATCAGGTTGACTAGAGAGTGCCCCTCCCCTGAGCACAACACCATGAAGACGCACAGGGTGAGGGAGCTGAGCTATGCGAGCTCGTGGCTCTCCAGCTGGACGACTCAAGGGAAATCATGCCAAGGCCCTGGGGCCACCCTTGACTTTCCTGCAACCTTGAATACGCTAGGACACCAGTATTGCCAGAAACAAGATAGTGGGTTAAAAGTAGGGAGAAGGAGAAGAGGAGGAGGAAGAGGAGGAGGAGGAGGAGAAAGAGGAAGAGGAGGAGAAAGAGGAAGAGGAGGAGAAAGAGGGAGGAGTAGTAGTAGTAGTAGTGGAGGAAGAAGAAGGGGGTGTAGGAGGAGGTGGTGGAGAAAGAAGAAGGAAAAGAAGAAAGAAGGAGAAGGAGGAGAAGAAGAAAGCAGGAGGAGAAGAATGCATCAGACGTGTCGATAACTGCACTCAGGAATCTGCCCTGTCTTCCCCAGACATCCTTAAACACACGGGTTGAAATAGTAATCCCGGATGATAGACATCTTACCCCCTCCCACTTCCCAGGCCCTCTGACAGTCCCTCATTCAGAACATACATTCCTGAGTCCCTTCTGGCTACAAGATCAACAGACATATGACATATTTGGGAAACAGAGCCCTTAAGAGTGGAACTAGACCCCACGTGCCCCTCCCTGGACCATCCCAGTATCCTTTAAAACCTGAAGCAGTTGAAAGCCTCAGACCTAGTATTCAAGGACTCCTTGAAGAGAGTTCCTCGTTCCTATTTGCAGACCCCGTAATACCTTTATTTTCCATGTACAACTCCTAAGAGCTTATGTTCTGCTGAAGATTCTGTTAAAAAGCATGAGCAGACAAGCCACAGAGCAGGTGAAAACATTTGCAAAACACATATCTGATAAAAGACTTGTTTCTGACGTATACAGAGAACTCAACAATCAGGAAACCAAGTTTTGCAAATGGCCACACATAGACAAGTACTGCGGGGTTCCACTTAACGGAGTACCTGGGTAGTCAGATTTCTAGAGACAGGGACTAGGACGCTGGTTGCAGGAGTCTGAGGGTGTGGGGGTGGCTGGTACTGGAGGAAAAGGCATGTGTTCACGGATGTAGAGTTCCAGCTTTGCAAGATGAACCAGAGTTCTGGGATGGGTTGCACGACAGTGCGAATGCACTTAATGTTACCAAACTATACACTTAAAAATGGCTAAGATGGTACATTTTATGTTATGTGCATTTTACCATCATTAAGAATGCAAATTTAATAGTGGGCAAATGATCTGGGCAGACAATTCATGAAAGAAGTTTATAGAGAGACAGCAACTGAGCATATGAACAGATGCTCAATGTCACAGGTCATTAGGAGATTGTAAATGAGAATGACAAGATACCACTGCATACAGATTAGGCTGGCTAAAACAAAAAACAAAAAACGGACAGCACTAAACACCGACAAGAATGTGGGGGAATAAGAACACTCATTCGTTGCTGATGAGAAGCCATTTTGGAAGAAAGTTGCAGCTTCTTACAAAGCTGAATTTCAGCAATTTTCTGCTGTTGGCGGGTAAGTGATTATCTCAGCCCAAAAACCTGCACGTGAATCTCTATAGTCATTTTCCTCCTGATGGTCAAAAACCATCAATAGGTGCGTGGACAGACAGACTGTGGTGTTTGCAGACAATGGACTATGACGCAACAATGAAGACAAATGGGCTATCAAGCCATGAAAAGACAGACAAACCCTAAATGCATGTAAATGTGTATTGCTAAGTTAAAAAAAAAAAAAAGCCAGCGTCCTGCACAACTCCACCTCCATATCACTCTCAAAGAGCCACAACCAAGGAGACAGTAAAAAACCAGTGGTTGCCAAAGAGGTGGTGGGGGAGGCGGGAAGATGAGCCGGCGGGATGCAGGGAGACTTTAGATCAGTGAAACTAATCTGTGTGATACTGTCATGCTGGGAATAGATCATTATGCCCTCGCCCAACCCTTTCAGCTGTACACCACAGTCGGCTTTAATGGAAGCTCTGGACTTCAGGAAATTTCAACACTAATTACCATGGTTACGTGCATTTACTTTAGTTACGATGTCAGTATCAGTTCAGTGATGATAACGAATGTAAAACATCAGTGCAAGAAGCCTTATATATTACTATTATTATTGATGTGTAACATGAATAGGGAAACTGTGCATAACATGGGGGACGGGGATACATGGGAACTCTCTGTACTATCTACTCAATTTTTCTGTAAATCTAATACTGTTCTAAAAAAATAAGTCTGGGGACACCTGGGGGGTCAGTGGGTTAAGCCTCTGCCTTCGGCTCAGGTCATGATCTCAGGGTCCTGGGATCGAGCTCCACATCGGGCTCTCTGCTCAGCAAGGAGCCTGCTTCCTCCTCTCTCTCTGCCTGTCTCTCTGCCTACTTGTGATCTCCGTCTGTCAAATAAATAAATCAAATCCTAAAAAAAATTAAAATAAATAAAAAGTCTGTCCATCTGTCGGTGGACGTCTGGGTTCTGTCCGTATTTTGGTTACTGTGGACATTGCTGCTATAAATATTGGGGTGCGTGTGCCCCTTTGAATCACTGTTTTGTATCCTTTGGTCAAATACCTTGTGGTGCAATTGTTGGGTTGCAGGGTAATTCTATTCTCAACTTTTTGAGGGACCTCCATAGTGTTTTCCACAGTGGCTGCACCATTCCCACCAATGGTGTAAAAGGGTTCCCCTTTCTCCAAGACAAATACCATAAGATCTCACTCATACGTGGAATTTAAGAAACAAATCAGATTAACATAGAGGGAGGGAAGGAAAAATAAAATAAAAACAGAGAAGGTGACAAACCATAAGAGACTCTTAACTACAGGAAACAAATAGGGTGGCTGGAGGGGAGGTGGGTGGGGCTGGAGTAACTGGGTGACGAGCATGGAGGGGGCACGCGATGGAAGGAGTACTGGGTGTTACACGCACCTGATGAATCACGGACCTCTACCTCTGAAACTAAAAATACACTATATGTCAACTAAATTGAATTTGAATAAAAAATAATCATAAAGTCTATTATTTGTTTAAAACCTAATGGGAAAGATATCTATTCGTCCAAGACCTGTGGGCCATAAATAAACCAGTAAAGCCTAGAGTCCCTCTGGCTTCACACCCTCATAATCCTCCTCACTCCAGTACTCCCTCAGCACCCCCAGGACCAGTTACTTCGCTGGTTCTGACTCATGCTTCCATCTGGAGGTCTCCGGTGGTTCCCAATACCCGTCTGCCTTCCCCTGGGAGCCCCAGCAACGCCTCTGATGGTTCTGCACCAGGGTTTACAGCCCATCTCCCCCATCCCACCCACCCCAGCATCAAATGCAGAGGGCTAGAGGTCAGAAAAATAACAGAGATTTGCCCATCCTGGGAATACCCCCAGCCAATCTCAAGGAAGGACCTTCCCACTGCAAGGGTTGGTTTGGTTAGTTGCTTGGGATTTGGGCTCCAAGCTTTGACCACGTCACCACTCTGGTTCTTTCCATCTTGGATACTGCTGGTATGGGAGAAAATTTCTATCCATCTGGCCTTTGTAACTCTGGCAGGTCTTGTGGTCAAGTGTTCTCCCCGCAGCGACACTCTTGAACGTTTCTCCTTGCTTGAGTCCGGATTTACTCTCATTTGACAACAGTGTTGGCAAACGGGTCTTTTCCCTTAGTTGTACTGGGAACTAGGCAATTTCACTCTGAGGGTCTATGTTGCTCAAATACAGGAAATTCTCTTATTTTTTATGTCTTGAAGTACAAGTTACATATATAAAATTGTGTTTTTGGGGCGCCCGGGGGCTCAGTGGGTGAAGCCTCTGCCTTGGGCTCAGGTCATGATCTCAGGGTCCTGGGATCGAGTCCCGAGTCAGGCTCTCTGCTCATCGAAGAGCCTGCTTCTCGATCTCCCACTCCCCCTGCTGATGCTCTCTCTAACTCTCTCACTTTCAAATAAATAAATAAAATATTTTAAAAAAGTATCTTGTTGCCAGCATACAGTCTGATGGCATTCTCAAACCAAACACACTCCTGTAATCGGCACCCGGATAAAAGGTCAAAACAGCCACCCAGAAGTCTTTCTCATGACCCCTTCCAGTCAGTACCCTCCTCCGAAGTGTAACCCCTGTTCTGATATCTGGCGCCATGGATTCGTTTTGCCCGTCTCTGTACTTTGTATAAATAAAGTTGCTTCATGTGCACTCTTTTGTTCAACACCATGTTTGTGACATTCACCCGCATGGCTGCTGAGGGGTCGAGCTTTTGTTCTCCAGACTGCATGGAGTTCTTTTGGGCAAATATACCATAACTAATGTGCTCATCCCATTCCTGACTGTAGCTTCCAGCTGGGGGCTATTAGGAACAGTCGTGCTATGAACCTTGTAGTGCGTGTCTTTCGGCAAATGTATAGAAACACGTCCGCTGGATGGATAATTGGGAGTGAGTCGTTGGATCATGGGACATGCATATGATCAATCTCTTGGAAATATTGTCCAAAACTTTCCCAGTGTGGCGGTGCCCATTTCAGCTCCTGCAGTCGGTGCACGGGAGCTCTATCTGTTCCCGTCCTCCCTCCACCGTCCTTTCCCCTGCAGAGCTGGGTTCTCACGGGATGAGGACAGCGTGGCCCCCGCTTCCACGCGGCCCCTGCTCCTGGCGTACGCCCCAGAGAATAATATAACACTCACCCATGTACTCACTACCCAGAATAATCAACCGTGAATGTTATTGCTTCAGATATGTCTTTATAAAAACAGTTACAATGTCACAGGGGGAAAATGACCCCTTGCCTTCCTGCCTTCTCGTTCCCTAGAAACAGCCACATTTCACGTTGCTGAAATAGTTCTTCCGATGTTTATAGTCATAGCTAAATAATATCCTTGTCGTTCTGTTCACCGAGCAATCTGTTTTAGAAACTATTTACTGAAAATGGTACCATTAAAAAAAAGAAAAGAAGCTATTTACTGATTATTTGACCTCCTGCAACAGTAATGAACAATTAGCTTTCTTAGACTCCCCTCCTTTCCACTGTCCCCCGGGGTCTCCTGTATGATTACACCTAAATTTTTGTTAAATCAATCGTCAGAGTTGACATTTTTTTTATCACATAAGTATTGTTCACTGCAGAGTCCAATAAACACAAGATTGTGCTTCCTTTCTTGGCCAGCATTGCTTCCCTGGAAATTAATAATTATCTTCATTTTTATTTGCTTAATTTTGTAAGTATCTCTCCTTCACTAACCCCTGTGCGCTCCGTCCCATCTGTAAATGTCTCTCTATTTTATTTCTTTTTTTTTAAGATTTTTATTTATTTTTTTGACAGACAGAGATCACAAGTAGGCAGAGAGGCAGGCAGAGAGGGAGAGGAGGAAGCAGGCTCCCCGCTGAGCAGAAAGCCTGATGCGGGGCTCGATCCCAGGACTCTGGGATCATGACCTGAGCCGAAGGCAGGGGCCTTAACCCACTGAGCCACCCAGGCGCCCCTCTCTATTTTATTTCTTAATTATAAAATATATGAGATCATACACCAGGGACAATTAATCCCTTCCCAGAGCCCTCTGTCCTCCTGCGCCAGCGCAAACTGGCTGCTCTGAATTCAGATCTGACAAACGGTTTTCATTCTGGAATTTGCCTTATTGTTCTCCTATGTTGGATCCTCTGCTCATTAAATCCCAAGCTTTCCTCTTCTTGGTTTTTGCCTTTGGTGCTGTAGCTTCCTTATGGACATAACTCCTCGTGCACCTTAAACATCTCCAGCCTTTCCTGACATTTCACAGTTTGGTATAAACAGAAGTACTGCTTTATTGTCTCTGGCTTTTGATTGTGCTATTTTGTTTTATTTTAGTTTATGGCTACCTACTCTTTTGTCAGGGAAAGCTTCTGGAATGTTCTCTTTCTCTCTAGTGACATGAAACGGCCTGGAAACGGCCTGGAAAAGGCCGCTGGTGACAGCATGGTGGTGTAATTTATGTGGCCTCATCCGGGTGATTCCCAGGAGCCTCGCTGGGAACATGGGAACATGTCCCCCCCCTTCCCAGACAGTATCGGGTTCACACATAAAGCCTGGAGAAGGTGCCACGGCGGTGGAAACAGCCTCAGGACAAGGTTGACACCGTGGGAGGCAGGACGGAAAGATCCGGAGAAATCACAGCTTTGAAAACACCGAACCAGACTAATCCTAAAGTAGCCACGCTGCTGACTTCTGTTGCATAAACTGGTGAATCCCCTGTGTGACGCTGGCCCATCGGACGTGGGGTCTGGTTTTAACAGGGCTGGTGTCATCCCTTGGAGCTGTGTCGTTCCTGCTGTAGATACGTCCCTGGAGCCCTGGGTCGGAGCCCCCGTGTGCTTCAGCAGCCCCGGGAGGGGCGACTGCAGAAACCTGGCCACCTGCCCACATGCTGTGTTCTGACACCCCCACCGCAGAGGTCAAGGAAGCAAAACATTGAAGTGCGCAGGGACAAAAAGCACAGAAAAGGGAGGACTGTCCACATAGAAGGTTTCACCCTGGTTGGGAAAGACTGAAGGCAGGTAGAGAAACGGATTCCAGCTTCACCTTCTTGATGCTATAAAGTGCAGTAAGGGGGGAGAGCAGTGAGCCACAGGCACAAGAGCCCTCCGAGAACCCCCCGGAGGCCCGGCCTCGGAGGTGCCGTTTACCCTGTGACACGTGTGCACAAGTGACACGGGGCATGGCCGGAGACCTCTCCGTCTGCAGGCGCATATGTACAGGCGTAGGTCCGCAGACCGCATACCCCACCTTGCACAGCTCAGCCCCACGTCTGCCACAGTTTTAGTCTGTGTGTGTCCAGCATGGGTCTGCCCCTGAGCTCCCTCTGTCCACACACATCTCCAGCCAGGTACCCCTCAGTCACCAAACTCGCTTTTGGAAACTCGGTCACACTCCTCCCTTCACCCCCCACCACCCTCACAGCCACCATCCCAGCCCTCCTCCTCACTAATGTTGGACGACAGTGCCCTGTCCCAGACATCCATCCCGGGAATTTCCAGTTGACTCTGACGCCAGCCCTCCTTCCTCCCTGCGCCCCCATCACCAAGCTACTTGGTTCAGCCTGCGCTGTGTTTCTCACGTCCACCTGTGCCACGCCATTCCCGCTCACCTGCCCTCGGTATCGTGCCCTCTTTGCGTTGCTGGCGTGCTGGCATAATCGGTCTTCCCCACTCCAGTATCTTCTATCGCCGAACCTCCACCAAGTTCATCTTTCACATGAGCCGGTCTGATGACACGCCCATTACTCAGAAATCAACCTTGGCTCCTTGCCAAAGCAATCACCCAAATTCAATGCACAGATTAATCTTCCCATGCCTCAGTTTTTACGGTAGCACTCGGAGAATCCGGGAAGGTGGTGACAGTAGAGATGGCATAGGCAGTGCGTCTCCCTAAACGCTCACATAGAAACAGAGCAGAGAAAATTCCTGCTCGCCTCAAAACAGACCAGATGACAAATAACCACAGTGAGCTATCACCTCACACCTGTTAGACATGCTGTTTCAAAAAGACAAAAAATGACAAGTGTGGGCAAGGGTGTGGAGAAAAGGGACCTTTGTGCTCTGTTGGTGGTAACGCCAATCAGGGCAGCCACTGCAGAAACGGGATAGGGCTTCTTCAGAAAATATTTAAAAATAGCGATAGCATAAAATCCAGTAATTCTGGGTAGTTATCAGAAAACGAAAACGCTAACTCAAAAAGGTACCTGCCCCCCCATTATGCACAATAGCCAAGATACAGAAACAGCCCAAGTGTCCACGGATGGAGGAGGACATAAAGAAAACGTGCTGTAGGTATCCAAAGGAATATTATTCATCCGTAAAACAATAAGAGATCTTGCCATGTACAAGAGCAGGAATGGACCTTGAGGGCGTTATGCTAAGTGAAATAAGTCAGGCAGAAGGCGACCAACGCTGTATGAGCTCACTTACATGTGGACTCTTAAAAAGAAGGAGGAGGAGGGGAAGTGGAGGGCAGGGGAGGGGAAAATTAGTTAGAAAATAAATAAGTCATGGGGATCTAACGTACAGCGTGGTAACAACCTAGAAGAAACGGGTAGATTCCCACAAACACACAATCCTCTAGAACTGAATCAGAAAGAAATAGAAAACCTGAACAGACCAATGACGACTAACGAAAGGAATCGGTTAGGAAAAAAAGGACCAAAAAATGAATTCTTCCTGGTGGTGGAAGTGCTGTCTCGCCCCACCAAAGCATTTACGCCCAAAGGAATTCCTCTCTGGTTTTGTAAGAAAGGGAATTTGAAGAATGAGATTGGATGCACAGAAATTCATTCTAGCAGCTGAGCAGGAACACGTTCTTGCAGGAACACGTCTGTTCAAGGGCAGTGTCCGTTGATCCCGCACGGTGTGCGGTAGGAAGGGGGTGAGGAGTTCAGGAAGAGCCAGAAAGAGTTGAGAGAAGCCAGAGGAGCCTTTCTGGAGAAGGTGCCTTTTTTTTTTTTTTAAGATTTTATTTATTTATTTGACAGACAGAGATCACAAGTAGGCAGAGAGGCAGGCAGAGAGAGAGGAGGAAGCAGGCTCCCTGGCGAGCAGAAAGCCCAATGCGGGGCTCGATCCCAGGACTCTGGGATCATGACCTGAGCTGAAGGCAGAGGCTTAACCCACTGAGCCACCCAGGCGCCCCGAGAAGGTGCCTTTGATGGGGCTTTGAGTGCACTGGAGGGCAAGGGTGTCTGAAGATCCGCAGAGTCAGCATTTCAGGCAGGAGTTCAAGAGGAGGGCAGGAGTAGGTCATCACAAGCTGTGACAGCCACACTGGCCGGATGGAGTGGAACAGCCAGCGTGAACCACTCCTGGGAGAAGCCGGAATGATGATGACAACAGTTGAGGACCGTCATTCTGGTGCTGGTGTGGACAGCACGTGCGGGAGCCAGAAATGGGAATGAAGGACGCCAGTCTGAACCCTACAAATCCAGGCTTGTATCCCTATCTGTGCGTGAGCAACGTGGTCCTGGGATCGAGCCCCGCATCGGGCTCTCTGCTCAGCAGGGAGCCTGCTTCTTCCTCTCTCTCTGTCTGCCTCTCTGCCTACTTGTGATCTCTGTCAAATAAATAAATAAAATCTAAAAAAAATTTATAAAAAACAAACAAACAAAAAAAAAAAAACAAAAAACAACCCACCAATTATCCATCCCTGGACCTTATATCCAGGAATGCTGGATTTAGTGGTGTCTGTGAAATTAAGTAAATATATCAAATTCACAGCTTATTTAGGAATCTAAATATTCCCTGAAGAGTTGGTCATCCCAGTTACGGCTGCATCAATGAAGCAAAGTTCCTCCAAATTGAAATCAACAAAAATTATCCAAGAACCACAATGACTCAGGTCAAGAAAGGTGGTCTAATTTGGCATGGCTGTCACCCGTTATGTGAGTGCACTCTGCACTTAGCAACTCTTCTGAAAACAGAAATGAATTACATGAAACAAATTTCTACTAGTTAAGTTATTACGTATGTCTTAATTTTGTTACTTATGCAAACATTGCCAGCCCTGGTATCAGCATATCCTGTCGTCATAATAATAGTAAAATTCAAGCATCTCTCTTACGTTGTTGACTTTCTCATTTCACATTTTTTTCCTCATTTTTTATTCTGATAATATGACGAACTATTTGTCAAGACAGAAGAAAGTATTTCACGGAACGATTTGTTGGTTGGATTTTTTAAAAAAATATTTTATTTATTTATTTTAGAGAGAGACCGAGTAAGAGAGCATGAGAGGGAAGGTCAGAGGGAGAAGCAGACTCCCCACACAGCTGGAAGCCTGACGTGGGACTTGACCCCAGGACTCCAGGATCGTGACCTGAGCAGAAGGCAGTCGCTTAACCAACTGAGCCACTCAAACACGCCTGGTTGGATTTTTTACCTTGACCTTGTGGATGGTGGATGGCAAACCTGTAGATTTCGTAGAGTAAACGTGCCTTGAGCCCACCGTCAGCCTTCCTAAACTGTCCCCTACCCGCAAACAGAGAGCATTGTACCTTCCTCACCAGTGTCTTGAATGTTTCCGGGAAATCATGTACTCGAGAGTGCTTATCTCAGAGAGATGCTAAATTAAACTTGTTGAAGGAAAAGGATCCTGTCATGAGGGTCTAGACGGGAGGGCTGAAGTTTGCAAATGAAAAACACAAGATGGGCTGGGCTTAGTACCAAGGGATCTTTGTCCCGAGAGAGACGGCCAGCACTGAGCCACTGGTGTGCCCGCCACCAAGGAAGTGGGCCCGATGAATAAAGTTGAATTGTACAAAGTTATTTTTTTAAAGATTTTATTTATTTATTTGACAGAGATCACAAGCAGGCAGAGAGGCAGGCAGAGAGAGAGGAGAAAGTAGCTCCCCACAGAGCAGAGAGCCTGGTGTGGGGCTCGATCCCAGGACCCTGGGATCATGACCTGAGCCGAAGGCAGAGGCTTTAACCCACTGAGCCCCCAGGCGCCCCTTCATAAAATTTTTAAAATTAAATTCCTTATTAGCTATTTTGAAACTTTTATTTAAAAGATATAGAACAGGGGTGCCTGAGAGGCTCAGTGGGTTGAGCATCTGCTTTCAGCTCGGGTCATGATCCTGGAGTCCCGGGATCCAGCCCCGCATCGGACTCCTTGCTGGGCCGGGAGCTCGCTTCCCCCTCTGACCCCACCCTCTCCTGCTCGCTCCTCTCTCTCATTCTCTCTCTCTCTCAAATAAATATCTTTAAAAAAAATAAATAAAAGGTATAGAACACTGATGCGTTTCGAAGATGAGCAGAAAAATACCCAGTTTGCAGCTGTTGGACGTTACTAGTTTCTACTTTGCGGAAAGCTGGTTCGGGACCGTGCACGGTTCCCTTCCCATCTGCTGTGATTGTATCTGTTCGTACATTGACTTTGCTTCTAAAATAAAAGGGGGCGGAGTGGACCCGATGGTGCCCCAGGCCCATGCAGGACCGAGCTGCCGCGAGAGGACGGTCCCCAGCCCCTCGGGGAGCCTGAGGGCCCGCAGGCAGGTCCCCCCAGGCTCCGCGGGCTCGGGCGGCGGCTCTCGGTGCAGTACCGCCGGTGGCCGGCAGGTGGAGCCCCCGCGCAGCCCCCGGCCCGGCCCGGCCCTGCACCCGGCGAGCGCGGCACCCGAAGAGGTCGCTCCGCGCCTACCCCTCCCTCCTGCCCCTCCCCGCCACGCGGGGTGCAGACGGTCGGTCTCGCAGGCGGGGTAGCGCAGCCGAGGAACGTGCTGCTGTTCCAGCGGGAGAGGCCGAGGCCCCTCACCCGGTGTCGGGCGCCCCGAGAAGGCGTCCCAGGCCGGAGGGCGCTGCGGGGGGCACTGCGGGGCCGCCCCCAGGAGCCGAGGCTGCGGTCCGCCCGCCGAGGCCGCGCCCGGTGCCCCAGGCTGCCCCGCACCCCCACCGCGTCCTGCTCGGGCCCTGGGACAGCAGCAGGCTCGGCGGGGAGGGGAGGGGTGCAGCGGGGCGGGCGGGCCCACAGCTGGGTTGGGGGTAAACCCTGCGGGACAGCAGCCACAGTCCAGCTGCGAGCAGGCCTTGCACCCCACCCCCTTCTCTCACCTGCCGACCCCTCGCTTCCCGGGGAGCCTGGACCTGGGGGTGTTTCCCTGTGTACGCGCTGCTCCCCCCTCCCCGCAGATGCCCGGAGGCCTGCAGACGGGGGAAGTGGGCTCCTGGAGATCGCCCAGGTCCCGGAGGAAGACGTCCTTGCCTTCCTGCTCCCACTGAGCACCTGCTGTAGGCCTGGCCCTTTGCTAAGCCTGTTTGGGGGATGGAGGAATGGGGGGACCAAAGGAAAAGGTAAGACGGGACCTCTGCAGAGCGACCTCAGGTACTCACTGAGGCCGGCCCCAGGCGCCCAGCGATGAGGAGGCCTGGGGCACCACGCCTGCCTGGGAAGCCCAGGGAAGGCGGCACAAGGAGAGCCACAGGCTGGTCCTGTGCCCGAGGCAGAGGGGACAGCAGGTACAAAGACAAAGACGCCGAAACCGTTTACTGGAAGGTGGCTGGTGGGGAGGGTGGATACAGGGCAAATGATTCAGGGGCGGTCAGGTGTCCTGCTCAGGGGGCTCCCAGAGCAGACATGAGGCGCCATGACCCAACTCACAGGGCAGCTTCTTAACTGAGCAGAGACTCAAGTCCAAGCAATGGCAGAAATTGAGCATCAGTCCTGCGTGCGTCTGTGGCCCAAGGCCGGGGGAGTGGGATATATTGGATAGAGGGGACTTGGTCCCTTTTCTTGCCTTTATTGTTCCCCGCAGGTCACAGATGCCTCTGTTCAGCTCGCTGGTTAAGGATGGAAGTGCCTGGACAGGGACCAGCATTGTGCACTCTGCGAAAGTGTCTCTGGATAGTGAATATGATGTCCTCTCTCTCTCCCTCTCTCTCTCTCCTGTCCTGACCCTGGGGCAGCACCACATTTCTTGGCTCATAGCCTGTGCTTCTGACCTTCCTTCTGAGCTTGGTGCCCACACAGCTGCGTCTCTACCTCAGTTACCAGGAGGTCCTGCCGAAGGAGCCCAAGCTGGGTACCCAGGGAGAGCCAGCAGTGGGCCTGGACCACCATGAGCGATGGACTTTTGCCTGGGTCTTCAACATGGGCTCCACCAGCTTAGGTCAAGAAGTCAGATCCTGGGTGGAAGAAGGAATATTGGAATGCTCTCTCCACAAGCCTTAACAAGTGCTCACTCTCAGGGAAACACCAGTGCTCCAGAAGGGTCCGGTTTTACTGCGGAGTACCCTACCGCACGCGCAGGGAGGGCTGTGAACTTCCAATAACCTGCTGTCTCCTCGTGGGAATTGCCAACAGAAAGCAGATGGAAGCTAGCTAGCCCGTGTAGCCAGGGCCCCCAGGCGTGCTAACCCGGCCGCAGGTGTTGTCTCTGAGCAATCCACGGTGCCAAGGACAGGTGAAGCCTCCCCACTCTGGGTAAGCTCTGAGGGTCTGCTGAGCACTGACCAGGGAGCTGCGCTCCCAGCCTGAGAGAGCGAGCCGCAAGGATGCACCAGGACTGGGAGAGGCACGGGGTGGGAGAGGTGGAGGGCCGTCTCTGGAGGAGTTCTCAACTCAGCGCGAAAGCCTATGTGATGTGTTTACGCTTTCAACACCAACAGAGTCCCTTCTGCTTCTCCCGAAGGAGGAGAATGAATCTTAAGTTGCTCATCTTGAACCTTCAAGACCAACTGGGCTGTTCTAAGATTTGCATACAAGCAAAGCTCCTTTAAAAACTGAATGAGCTTAAATATTAGGTGTTTTTATATTAACTGATACGCATCTGTAAGCATCACGAATCTGAAACAACTTACAGAGGCTCCTTAATGTCCATGAAGAAGAGAGTAAAAGATTACTTCTTTTTGGTATTATTTTGATATGGGGGGGGGAGTCTTCTCTTTCTAAAGAAAAAAAAAAGCAATTGCTTCTTCTACAGAGGAACTGAGAAATATATTTGCTTTGAAATTAATTTTTTTCCCTTTAATATGGAATCTTGCCAGGAAGAGAGAGAGGCCAGTGTTTCAACATTCTTCAAAGAGACACTCATGGGATGCCTGGGTGGCTCAGTTGGTTAAGCCGCTGCCTTCGGCTCAGGTCATGATCCCGGCGTCCTGGGATCGAGTCCCACATCGGGCTCCTTGCTCGGCAGGGAGCCTGCTTCTCCCTCTGCCTCTGCCTGCCTCTCTGTCTGCCTGTGCGCGCTCGCTCACTCTCCCTCTGTCCCTGACAAATAAATAAAATAAAATCTTTAAAAAAAAAAAAAAACAAAAACAAAAACAAAGAGACACTCATAATTGTAGATCGTACTTTTCCTGAAGTCAGAAGGCTGGGGTGAAGGGTGGCTGTGTTTTTAAGAAAGACACGAGCCTCATCTGACTGTGTCTGGAGTCATGGAAGCTTGACTACCCTACCTTCTCCTACAAGTGGTCCTTGAGGGCTTGTCTGGAGGTCCTAGGAGGGGAGCGCAGCCACCTGTAAACGCTTGACAGAGAAACAGTCTTCCTCTGTTGCGGCAGGTGTCCTTGCCATGTGGAACAGCAAGGGACAAGGGAGACACTGTCTAGCCAGCCACATCAGCCCAGTCAACCCTAGTGATCAACGTGGGGACAGAACTTGCAGTCAGATTGCCCTCACGTCCAAAGTTGGGGTTTCTTCTTCAAACAAAGAATCGCCTTCCTAATACAGACACACATAAACTATAAACCACTAAGAAATGGAAAGTTCTAAGTCATAGCCAGCAGGTGGCTATCCAACACCCAGGGTTGACAGAATGCTTGAAGATGCATGGCATCTACACGTGCAGAGGGCGCCCCACCCCCAGCTGTGACAGTTTCCAAATTCTTTCTCCTCCTCAAGGACCACAAGAGGCACTCCATTTGAGATGAAGTAGGTGTCGGGGTGCCTGGGCGGCTCAGTGGGTCGGGCCTCTGCCTTCGAATCAGGTTATGATCTCAGGGTCCTGGGATGGAGCCCTGTGTCGGGCTCTCCGCTCAGCGGGGAGCCTGCTTCCCTTCCTCTCTGTCTGCCTGCCCTTCTGCCTACTTGTGATCTCTGTCTATCAAATAAATAAATAAAATTTTTTTAAAAAGATGAAGTAGGTGGTCTAATGCTTTTCAGATAGCTCAAAACTCTCACGATGTAAAGGACTTCTCTCTGGATAGGTGTTGTGTGAGGCAGGAGCCGAGCCTCCCAGAAGCTAAAATGGCAATAAGCACTAAGGAAGGGACTTTTAACCAAAATTGCATCTGCAACACTGTGAATTCTTGCAGCTACTCTAAAAAGAAGAGTGATAAGAGGTACTTGACCAAGTTCAAACTGCATGATTATCACGTATTCTAAAATACAGTTTGGAGCGATCTAGCTGGCAGGGGGAAAGGCAGGCCTTCTCTAGAGGAGGACAGCTAGGGCCTCTACAATGCTTATACACCTTTTCCAGCATTCAGTCAAAAAGTACTAGTCAAGCCAAGAGACAGGACCATAGACAAAAGGGCCAAAGGAAAAAAAGTCAAAGGAAAAGAATCACAAATGATACAGATTCAAGTTACCAACACTAAGTCTGTAAAATAGTGGATTAATGCAGGAATGGAGGAAGAGATTAAGAAAATAAGTAAATGATTTAAAATTTTCACCACAGGACTGTAATCAATAAAAATAAATTTAACTGAAAATGTAGCACCAAGCATGGCAGTAGCTCAGAGAAGATTTCAGTCAGTGGATTCACAGCAGAAAAAAAGCAGCAGAAAACTGGGTTAATAAACCAGAGACAGGTCTAGAGATAATAGCCACACAGAAGTAGAGAAAGAATTAAAAACAAAAAAACAGGGCATAAGTATACTGAACACATTTGGTCTGGCATGTGGAATTTGAGCAGAAAAGAGAATTATATAGAAGGACAAGATGTTTCCAAAGCTGATTAAAGACATCAACTTACAGATCCAAGAGCCTCTGTGAGCCCCAGCAGGGTCAGTGCAAAGGGAACTCGCCCAAGCACACAACAGTGAAAACCCCAGAAAACAGAGACAAATAAAAGCAGCCTGAGGGGGAAAGAGACACACAGCCAAAGTGGCGATAGTGGGGCTGTCTTCTCTGTGTCTCAGCAGAAGCGACGGAAGCCAGGAGGCAACAGAGGGGCATCTCTAAATTGCTAGGAGGAAATAACTCCCACCTCCAAGTCTATACCAAGGAACGATATCCTTCCAAAAAAAAAAAAATACAAAGTAATCTTCAGACAAATAAAAACAGTTCCTTGCTATCGTATCTGCTCAAAAGCAGGAGTTTTTCAGGCAGAAAGGAAAGGTTTCAAATAGAAACATAGAAATACAGGAAGAGAGCATGTACACCACACACGTGTGTACATGTACACACAAGGGAATATAACTCCACCATGAGAAATGGTCCTAGAAGACATTACATGAAATGAAATAGTCTTAAATTTAAAAATAAAAATAGAGCAATCAGAACTTCCAGACGTGCCTCTCTCCTGGTTTTCTGGAGTTTCCTCACAGCATGGCCCCCAAATGCCAGTCTTCGCTCCCGCCTCAAATGAAGAAACCGAGACTGCCTCCTGCCCCCAAGCCAGGGCAGACGTCAACATCTCAGCACTTGCATAAGGGAGAAAAAGAATAGCAAGAAGCAATTGAACATATTGATGAAGTACAAAATGAAATAGACAGACTTAATGAATAGGCCAGTGAGGAGATTTTGAAAGTAGAACAGAAATATAACAAACTCCACCAACCATTTTTTCAGAAGAGGTCGGAATTGATCGCCAAAATCCCCAATTTTGGGGTAACAACATTTGTCAACCATCCACAAGTGTCTGCACTGCTTGGGGAGGAGGATGAAGAGGCGCTGCATTATTTGACAAGAGTTGAAGTGACAGAATTTGAAGATATTAAATCAGGTTACAGAATAGATTTTTATTTTGATGAAAACCGTTACTTCGAAAATAAAGTTCTCTCCAAAGAATTTCATCTGAATAAGAGTGGTGATCCATCTTCAAAGTCCACTGAAATCAAATGGAAATCTGAAAAGGATTTGACAAAACGTTCAAGTCAAACACAGAATAAAGCCAGCAGGTCTAGAGACAGCATGAGGAACCAGAGAGCTTCTTCACCTGGTTTACTGCCCATTCTGATGAAGGCGCAGATGAGTTAGGAGAGGTCATCAAAGATGATATTTGGCCAAATCCATTACAGTACTACTTGGTTCCCGATATGGATGACGAAGAAGGGGAAGGAGAAGAGGATGATGATGATGATGAAGAAGAAGAAGAAGGATTGGAAGATATTGATGAAGAAGGAGATGAGGATGAAGGTGAAGAAGATGAAGATGATGATGAGGGGGAGGAAGGAGAGGAGGATGAAGGAGAAGATGACTAATGGAACACTGATGGATTCCAACCTTCATTTTTTAATTTTCTTCAGTCCCTGGGAGCAAGTTGCCGTCTTTTTTTTTTTTTTCCTTTTTCTTTTTCTTTTCTCCTCTCGTGCTCATTCGCCCTGTTTTCTGAAGTCTCCTTTTTCTCTCCCTTTATACCATGGTTCTCAGCTTATTTTGGGGGAAAATACCTTGAGCAGAATACAGTGGGAAAAGAATCTCTACCCTTTTTTGTTCCAAATTCATTTTTGTCCCTTCCTGTCTCAACAAAAACAAAAACTTAATGGAATCAACACCACTGTGCTCTGTAGGAAAAAAGAAAAACCTTCTGCTCCCTTAGCTCTGCTGAAAGCTGGAGGGTGCTAGGCCCCTGTGTAGTAGTGCATAGAATTCTAGCTTTTTTCCTCCTTTCTCTGTATATTGGGCTCAGAGATTACACTGTGTCTCTATGTGAATATGGACAGTTAGCATTTACCAACATGTACCTGTCTACTTTCTCTTGTTTAAAAAAAAGAAAAAAAAACTTTAAAAAATGGGGTCATAGAAGGTCAGCAAAGGGTAGGTTTGAGATGTTTGGGTGGGTTAGGTGGGCATTTTGACAACATGGCTTCTCCTTGGGCATGTTTAATTGTGATGTTTAACGGACATCCTTGCAGTTTAAGATGACACTTTTAAAATAAAACTCTCTCCTAATGATGACTTGAGCCCTGCCACTCGATGGGAGAATCAGCAGAACTTGTAGGATCTTATTTGGAATTGACATTCTCTATTGTGATTTTGTTCCTGTTTATTTTTAAATTTTCTTTTTGTTTCACTGGAAAGGAAAGATGATGCTCAGTTTTAAACATTAAAATTGTGCAGGTTGCTTTGTTATAATAAAACTAAATGTGTACACAAAAAATAAAAATAAAAAATAAAAATAAAAATAAAAACAATAAATGGGGCACCTGGGTGGCTCAGTGGGTTAAGCATCTGCCTTTGGCTCAGGTCATGATCCCGGGGTCCTGAGGTCGAGTCCCACATTGGGCTCCCCACTTGGCCGGGAGCCTAATTCTACTCTCCCTCTGCCCAGCCGTCTGTGCTCTCTCGCTCACTCTCTCTTGCTCTATCTCAAATAAATAAAATCTTAAACAACAACAATAATAACTCAGAAACAAATAATAGAGTGGTGGTTACCAGAGTTTTGAGGTGGGGGGAGTTGGGAGAGGTTGGTCCAGAAGGACAAACTTCCAGACAGAAGGTGAGTAAGTTCTGGGTCTCAGTGCACAGCATGGTGATTACAGAGATTACTATCCTGTTCACTGGAAAGTTGCTATGAGAGCAGATCTTGAATGCTGATCACAGGACATGTTGCAGGTGGGAGCGCACACCCTTCGCGGTAACTGGTTACGGTGACCTGAATGGAACTGCACGTTTTCACTTCCAAATCGAGCATCGGTTGTTCTCCTGGGGCAGACCGAACAGAGATGCTGGAAGAATCAGATGTTTTCATTTCAAAAGGACATCTTTGTGGGCAGGAGTCCCAGTGAAGTCTTTGGCAGAGAAGCGATGTGACCAGAGTAATGTCTAAACGGCACCATTCTGGTCGTTGCTTTGAGATTATACCATAGACTTGCTTGAGTTGGCAGGAGTTGGTATCTTTGCTTGGGGAAAAAAAATAAACCAACGCAGCTGGGGTAGAAATTAAGAGTGGAGAGCATGTTGCAAACCACCGGAGCTCGGGAAAATACGGGGTGTTTGGTGGTGATGAAGCCGGTGACAGTGACATTCTCATTAATATGCTAGTGGCTGAGATCCTAGAAGCTCTTAGGATCTGGCAACAAAATGACAAAGTTCTTACTGCAGTCAGTGGAAGCAAGCACTTCAAAGGCCAGGACCGGGCAGAACAATGTTGCCTTTTCTACAGAGCAACATGGGAAGTCCTAGGAATTCCAGAATAGTAGGGCCCAGGGACTGTTTGTGATGCCTGTGGAAAACTGAAGAAGAGTGTCAAGTTCAGATCCTTAATTTATGGCTTCAAGGCGACGACAACTCAGAGACTTTCTATGGCTGTGACAAAGAATCTCTTACCTCTTGGGGCCCACCTGCATGAAAAGGAAAGCTCCGTGTGATTTCATGAATTGAAGCAAGCCATTGGTTTAGAGCGACTGGGGCTTGGCTCATTCAAATGGGATATCACGAGCATTGGCAAGCCACGGGTATGCCCAAACCCTTCTAACATGCTCCAGACTTTGCCTCCCTAGAGCAGACCAAATTGTGGTTGTGTTTTCTGCTCAAATACTAAAACACAGAGACAAGGACATTCAGTCAAACATTTACCAAATGGTAGAAATACAGAGATTCACTGTGTTGGCTGTGAGGTCACTGATGGGACTGTTAGCAAAGACTTTCACTAGTCAACTTACTCAGTAGACCCTACAAAGTGGGTCTCCCTAAGCGTGGGGAATCAGGAGTGTCTCTGTCCTGATGTTTTAGAGTAGCCTGGAGCATTTAGGAAATACTAGCTAGGTTTCAGATGCTTTGCTGCTCTTGGTCAGTCCTCTGTTATCGAAGGCTCTTACATAATAGAATGTTCATTTGTACCAAAAACTGATTTATGTCATTGTAGATATCTTATTTAGACTGTTGGGCTGTTGCCTGTAAAAGAAAGTTCTTAGGAATTTTATCTTCTGACTATCCCCATTAGGTGAAATTCCATCCTTAGGTGGGTTTCCAAGAAAATATGTCATGCTCCTGGCATCCAGCCTGTTTGGAGATGCTCAAGAAGCTACTCCTTGGCTTAGAGGTGCTGTTACTGCCTTGTCAGAGGAAGGCTCCGTGCAAGGAAGAAAAATAATAGCAATTGCCCTCAGATGCTCTCCCCATCCCATCAGCAGCTGGGAATAAGAATGGGATCCCAGCGGTCCAGGGCGGAAGGTGTAAAATCAGGTTCTGGAAGAGAAATTTTACACGCAGACAGGATTTCAGAATTTGCATATTTACATCAGGAATAGTCTAGAAATTGCTCATGGAAATGGATTTTGAAGGACATCAATCGATGGAAGAGGAAGGTTATTTTCCATCAGCCTCTATCTACTGATGTGCGTGGGCTTAGAGAGATTCTGCACTTGCCCAACTCGGTGTGATTCCCACACTCGGCTCTGTCTGATGACACACTGTCAGGTCAGGCTGGGTGATGCAAGGAAGTTCAGACAGTACAAAACTCTTGACAGATTGCAGAAGGACTTCAAAGGTCTGGTACATAATAGTGCTGGGCTAGACCTATCCCCAGTGTCCTACCTGCCCACACTCACACTATGTCTGCTGGGAGGACCCAGAGGCTTCTCCCTCACCAGAGTTGAAGAGGCAACACCCTTTAAGTGAGATTTCCTGGGTGTTCAATTAAAGCAACTAATAAACACACATATGAAAGGAGGATTGTCTGGGCCTATGAGTTTTAATTCAAGACAAGTTTCCAGGGAAAGAAAGAGGACTCACTCATTATCTCAATTTTGCATTAGTGGGAGGAGCCATGCCAACTAGGAATTCTATAAAGTACATTTAAGTGACCGTCATAGCACAACAAAACCATTCATGATTATGAGTACCTGTCAGAGAAGTCGTTATGGCCAATGTCAGTGACCTTACTGCCTGTGTTTACTTCTAGGATTTTTATGGTTTCAGGTCTCACTTTTAGGTCCCTAATCCAATTTAACTTTATTTTTGTGTGTGGTCGAGAAAATGCTCCAGTTTCGTTCTGCATGGAGCTGTCCAGTTTTCCCGGCACCATTTTTTGAAGAGACTGTCTTTTCCCTGTTGTATAGTCTTGCCTCCTTTGTCTAAGATTGATTGACCATATACAAATGGGTTTAGTTCTAGGCTTTCTATTCTGTTCCATTGATCTATGTGACTGTTTCTGTGACAACACCATAGTGTTTTGATGACTATAGATTTGTAGTATGACTTGATATCTGAGATTGTCTTGCCTATAGTTTTGTTTTTCCTATTCAAGGTTACTTTTGGCTATTGGTTCCACACAAATTTTAGGATGGTGTGTTCCAGTTCTGTGAAAAACGCTTTTGGTATTTTGACAGGGATTGGATTAAATCTGCATATTGCTTTGGGTAGTGTGGACATTTTAACAAAATTTGTTCTTCCAATCCATGAGCATGGGATGTGTTTCCTTTTGTTTGTATCGTCTTCAATGTCTTTTGTCCGTGTTTTATAGTTTTCGGAGTATGGGTCTTTCACCTCCGTGGTTAAGTTTGTTCCTAGATATCTTACTCTTTTGTGTGCAATTTTAAGTGGGATTATTTTCTTAACTTCTGTTTCTGCTACTTCATTATTAGTGTATAGAAATACCATGACTTTTTGCGTATTCCTTTTGTACCCTGGGACCTTACCAAATTCATTTATCAGTTTTAGTAGCTTTTTGGTGGAATCTGTTGGGTTTTATATATATAGTGTCATGTTATCTGCAAGTAGTGAATGTTTTCCTTCTTCCTTACCAATTTGGATGCCCCTTACTTCTTTTTTTCTTGTCTGATTGCTGTGGCTAGGACTTCCAGTACCATGTTGAATGGAAGTGGTGAGAGTGGACATCTTTGTCTTGTTCCTGAGTTTAGGGGAAAATCTCTGTTTTTCACCACTGAATAGGATATTAGCCATGGGTTTTTCATATATGGCCTTCATTATATTGAGGTATGTTCCTTCTAAACCTATTTTGTTGGGGCTCCTGGGTGGTTCAGTGGGTCAAGCCTCTGCCTTTGGCTCAGGTCATGATCTCAGGGTCCTGGGATCGAGCCCCAAGTTGGGCTCTCTGCTCAGCAGGGAGCCTGCTTCCCCCTCTCCCTCTGCCTGCCTCTCTGCCTACTTGTGATCTCTCTCTGTCAAATAAATAAATAAAATCTTAAAAAAAAAACCCATTTTGTTGAGCATTTTTTTGTGTGGGTTTTTCATTTGTTTTTTGGGGTGCCAATTTTAAATAGAGTTTTAAGACATTGCATTTTCCACTTATGCTACTTATAAACTGTAATGTTATTTCGTTTCTCTGTACATGTGTTTCATAGCCATGTATCAAGAATGCCCAGTTATTCACCACAGCAGCTTGGCTTTGAAAAATGTCATGGAATCTACTACAACTTTGAGTCCTTTGATGTTTTATGGAACAAAGCAAATCTAGGCTCAGGTTGGCTTAATGAATTTCTTCCATGATGGGGCCAGAGGAGGCACCACCAGATGGAGGCGCTCCACCATGAGGGGAGCCCTCCCACATTCCTCCTTGTGCACTCTGCTACCGTGGGGTAATGATGGAGTTGTAGACGTTCTCCAGCTCCTTCTGCTGAGACAATCTCCCCACTCTGCAGGCTGCTTGATTTGGATTTTTTTCCTCCCAATTTTTATTTAGATCCTAGTTAGTTAACATCTAGTGTAATATTGGTTTTGGCTGTAGCATCCAGTGATTCATCACTTACATACAATACCCAGTTGCTTAGCATTTTTATCATGAATGAATGATGTGCTCTGTTGAATGCTTTTTCTGAGTCTGTTGGTATGTTCATATGGTTTTTATTTTTTTCTCTTGTTGATATGATGTATCACATCAATTTGTGAATATCAAACCACGCTTGCATCCCAGGAATAAATCCCACTTGACTGTAGTGAATGATTTTCTTTCTGGTATTGTTGGATTCGGTTTGCTAATATTATGCCAGTACTTTTTTTTTTTTTTTAACAGAGAAAGAGAGCACAAGCAGGGGGAGCAGGAGAGAGAGAAGCAGGCTTCCCACTGAGCAAGGAGCCTGATGCAGGGATCCCAGGACCCTGGGATCATGACCTGAGCTGAAAGCAGACTTTTAACTGACGGAGCCACCCAGACGCCCTTATGTCAGTACTTTTTAAAGAACATAAAACTTAGGGGCATGTGGGTGGCTCAGTCTGTTGAGTGGCTAGCTCTTGATTTTGGCTCAGGAGGCTTGGGTCGGACTTTATGTGCTGCAGGGAGCTTGCTTGAGATTCTCTCCCACTCCCTTTGCTCCTCCCCGCTGCTCACATGCATTCTCTTTCTAAAATAAATAAATAAGTCTTTTTAAAAAATAAAGAACATACAGCTTCGTCAAACTATTTCTGCATCATCAGAAAGACTTGAGTGTTCACTGGCATCCCAGAATTATCATCAACACTCCATCATTCATCTCTCAATTAATACAGGTTTTCACATGGGGGGGGGAATCTCTTATATGAATAATGTGAGAAATTATTGAATTGAGATTAGCAACTTTGGAAATTTATATGGTCTCTTTTCTTTCAAGGATAAAAAGGAAAAAAAATATATGCATTCAGAAAACGCAACTCAGCCCCTAAGAAGGGGCAGTCTTGCCCCTTGGCCCTAAGAAGATGGCAGTCTCCGTGGTTAAGAGCAGGGAACTTTCTTTTTCTTGAAGAGAAAAAAATCCACTTGCCTCAGCTCACAGACAAATTTCAGCTGTACTTCATGAAAATATGCCCAGTGCTATCTAGCAAAAATGCATAACATAACAAACAGAAAAGACCAAAAAAAAAGAAAAGAAAAAAAAAAAAAAGACCAGCAGACAACAAAAGTAATTTTCTTGCTTTCCAAAGAGAGGCAGAAACCACTCAAGAAACCATGACCCAAAGAAACTGGTGTTTGTGTTGGTGTGGCACAAGAGGAAATAGATTTGTTGGCCAAAGTGGGGCTTGAAAATCGCATTGCTTTGGACCATATTCTTGCCAAACAGGGTGGAGTATGCATCCTTGCTGACACCATTTGCTGTGTTCTATGAACAGTTCTGCAAAACTGAAAACTCATTTGGATAACAATAGGACAGCAAACCACTTGGCTGTGGCACATTTCCCCAGAAATGCCTGCAGGAACGGATTGGTTTACGAGACTGTTTTCAGGATTCTTCAAGGGATTAGATCAATGTCACAGGGAGTACGAAGATTTGGGCTGTCTGTCCTCTGCGTCTCATTAATTGGATATGTCATTTTTTAAAAATGTGTTTTCCCATCCTTCCCCGAAAGAACCAGAGAGTGAGCTCATGTTTTGGTCATGCAGACCTTACACATCAAGCCAAGTGCTAGGAAAGAGTTTCCACAAAGTGCAAAGCTGTTTCATTCCCCAAACCCCCAACACCGCACCCCTTTCCAGCAGGAAGTAGCACAACTGTGGTCACCCAGTCCCTCAAGACTGAGGAATGACGAAAGGCTAGGAGGCCTAGACCCCACACTTAGGAGAGCAAGTGCCTCACAGCTCTGCCCCAGGAAACGCGAACCCGGCTGACCTCTGCACCTGTTTCCCAGAAGTGGACTGACCGCCCTTAAGAGGAGCTGGGATTGGAGCAAACCCGGAGGGACTCCAGCACGTGCGCAGGCGGAACCCAAGTGAAGAGAGTCGCCTCTGGGATGGCACATGGAGGTTTCCCCTGCTGGTCATGCTAGAGCCACTGTCTTCTGCAGGTAGTAGGACACATGGACGAGCATGGACAAGCGTGGACAAGCATGTCCCTGGGTGGCGCCTGCCCAGACACCCTAATGTCTGTTCCCCACCTCGCCTTTGCCAAGCTCCAGCCACCTACATCCACCCCCGGAGACCCGCTAACCCACGGGATTCCCCGGATCCTCGGCGGTGCCTCCTTGGGCAAACTCCTCCCACCTCCCTCCTCACAAGCCTGCAGCGAAGCCCACTTTCTCCGCGCACATCCGGGCTCGGTGGGCTCTGCACAGTGGGCAGCACACCGGGGATCCCCGGCCTTCTGCACCCCTGCCAGACGCCCCCAGCTGCCCCGGACTACAGCCTGGGTCCTGCCGCTCCATCATCTCCTTGCCACCCAACAAGGGGCCCCGCTATGCTCACACCCCCAGCTGCACGCCCTGAGACCTGATGGTGATGTCCCACTGCCTGCTGACCACAACTCAGCTCTGACCCCAACCCGGCTGCAAACACCAAGGCCCTTGATTTATGGAGAAAAGCTTCCAGGTTACCTGGAGCACCTGCCCTGGCCCGTTCCTTGAGAGAGAAATGAAAGTCTATTTCCTGGAGCTATAGATCTCTGTCAGGCCGTGGAACAGACCCTAATCAATACTCCTAGCTCCATAGATGTCTTCACACGTTCTCTAGCAGCATTGCTCCCCATTGGGTAGACAGACGGCAGAGGCACTCAGGCCTCACCAGGACCCAGTAGGGACGTCCGTTCCGGTTGCTTTAACAGGTGCAACAGACATGGAGTGGCTTAAACCACAAGCCTCGGTTTCTCACGTTTCTGAAGGCTGGTAGGTCCCAAGATTCCAGCAAATCTGGTGCCTGGTGGGAGCCCTCTTCCTGGTAGTCAGATGTCACCTTGCCCTTGGGGTGGAGGGCAGGGGAGAGGACACAAGCTCTCCCTTGCTTCTTCATAGAAGGACACTAATCCCATTCAGGACACCTCCAGCCCTGAGCCCTATCTACCTCCCAAACACTCCACCCTAAATACTATCACACTGGGGATGAAGGTTTCTGCATACGAATTTGGGGGGACCCCAAACATTCAGTCCATAAGAGATGCTAATCTTACTTTCCTTTCCCTGGCAGCAACATGGGCACAGGCTTTAATCCACAACTTTCTGCTCAGTTTAGCTAAACCACATCAAGGCACCATTTGTTTATTTTTTTAGGATTTGGGGCTTCTGGCTCAGAGGGAGGCCTGCTTCTCCTCTCCCACGCCCCCTGCTTGTGTTCCCTCTGTCACTGTGTCTCTCTCTGTCAAATAAATAAAATCTTAAAATAAGAAAAGAATAAGGAGAAGATGATAAGCATTCTCACTGAAAACAAAAATTCTTAAAGGTTCAGGGTGATTTTCTCAGGAGACCGTGTCACCGGAAGCATTTCCCACGGGACCCTCACAAAACACAGCAACAACATGCCTAGAAAAGGGTGACGCTTCTCTGGAGAAAGACAACGTGAACCAGATGACACTTTTTAATAGACAATGTCCCACATTCATTTTTTTTAAAAATTGTTCGCGCCATACCATCAGAATCCAAGGAAACAAGTAGCTAATCCTATTAGGCTCGTAAGTGATTCAGATTAAAAAAAAAAAAGTCAGCACTAGGACCATTAAAATAACAGCAACTAATCTAGTCAAGAAAACACAGAAAGTTGAATGAAAAGCTGGCCAATGTCAGCAAGGAATTTGAACCCATAAAAAAAACAATTATGGGCATTCTAGAATTGAAAGAGACAAGACCAAGAACAAGAATTCAGGGGATGAGGACAAGCGCAGATTTGTCATAGCAGAGGACAGGGTTTGCTGACCACAGACACTCGACTGTGTTCCTCTGGGGTAAGGAAGGCGTTTAGCGGCCTCACATGCTTCTGCACAGAAGGGCGCACTGTCCCCCTCCCCCCGCCCCCCACTGTAGCCCCATCAGATCTTCGCGTTCGGTCAGCATATTCAGAGTTTGTATTCTTGTGATATGTGAAGGTTATCGCAGCTGAAACACACGGTTTGCTGGAATCGCATTTTTCCTTTTTTAAGATTGTATTTATTTACTTAGAAAAAGAGAGACTGCGCATGCGCATGCGAGCGGGGGAGGGGCAGAAAGTGAGGGAGACTCTCAAGCAGATCCCACCCCACATTGAGTCCAGAACCCTATGTCAGGCTCCATCTCAGGACCCTGAGATCATGATCTGAGTAGAAATCAACTGAGCCAGGTGCTCTACATTTTTTTTTTTTAATAGAAAAACGTTTTTGGGCGCCTGGATGGCTCAGTTGGTTAAGCCTCTGCCTTCAGCTCAGGTCATGATCTCAGGGTCCTGGGATCCAGCCCCATGTCGGGCTCTCTGCTCAGCAGGGATCCTGCTTCCTCCTCTCGCTCTGCCTGCCTCTCTGCCTACTTGTGATCTCTGTCAAATAAATAAATAAAATCTTTTTAAAAAGAAGAAAAAAAGAAAGAAAAATGTTTTCCAGGAGTTGACAATTGCCCCAATTTTTTGTTGACAGTTTCCTATATGCCGATCATTAATTAATCTCCAAACGCTCAGGGAGATTATATCTTCCCAGCACTTTCAGACACATGAGGTAAGTTGGCAGCTTCTTTTCTGACTGGCATCATTTCCGTAGGAGCCCTCTATGTGCCTCTGGGGCCGGGACTCACACGCCGCTGGAGCAGCCACACACTTGCCATCTGTGAATTCTTCACTGTCTTTGGGGGAATTTCTTTCTCCCCCCAAAAGATCTCCTGCTCCCCAACTCATTCTTCCACCCAACAAACGCACTGTCTGTACCGAGCACCATTACACACCCCGAGAACTAGTGACATACTCAGCCAATCCGACCCGCAGAACAGATCGTTTTCTAACAACTCCCTTCCCCTAGGAGATAAAATTTCCAGTAAAATCCTGTAGTGATAAAGAGCAGTCATTGTTTCTATGGCTATTCTAGTTTTAAGGCAATTAGCAAAAGAGAATGAGTCTTCATTTTAAAGATATTTTCGGGGTGCCTGGGTGGCTCAGTCATTAAGCGTCTGCCTTCAGCTCGGTCCTGATCCCGGGGTCCTGGGATGGAGCTCCATGTCAGGCTTTCTGCTCAGCAAGGAGTCTGTTTCTCCCTCTCCCACTCCCCTTGCTTGTGCTCTCTCTCTCATGGTGCCTCTGTCAAAAAAAAAATAATAATAATAATGAAAATCTTAAAAAAAATTAAGTTTGTTTTCAAATTCTGTCAAATATGTCATGTATGAACTACCATTTTTCTTGCTGAAAATGTAGGGATGTGTATTACACTTTGCGGTTCGGATGCATACGTTGTAAACACAAGAGACCCAAATTTAGACAGGCATTCCCACCACACTGGCCTTGGCACACCACTATTGAGGATACATTAGTGAGCAAAACATAACGAAGGAAAATCTTCATCCTCGTGAGCTTGGCGACTATGGTGCAAGGAGACAGACAATAGGAAATAAAGAGGGGCACCTGGGTGGCTCAGTGGGTTAAAGCCTCTGCCTTCGGCTCAGGTCATGATCCCAGGGTCCTGGGATCGAGCCCCGCATCGGTCTTTCTGCTCAGCGGGGAACCTGCTTCCTTTCCTCTCTCTCTGCCTGCCTCTCTGCCTGCTTGTGATGCTGTCTGTCAAATAAATAAATAAGATCTTAAAAAAATAAAATAAATTTAAAATTTTTTTTAAAAGGAAATAAAGGACATACACAATATTCCAGCGACTGCGTAGTGGAAGGCGGAAACAACGTTACCTAGACGTTCAGGGAAGGCTGAGGTTGAAGGAAAACCCTTAAGGAAGCGTGAGCCATAGATACATCTAGAGAGAGAACATTCCACGTTGAGGGAATGGCCAGAGACCCTACAGTGGGAGCGTGCCCGGAGTGTTGGAGAAGGAGAGACTAAGAGCGGAGTGAGCAGGGAGAGCAAGGCAGAGTATGTGTTCAGAGAGGAAAAAGGGCGCCCTGAGCTCCTGAATAGGACGGAAGGTCCTGGGCACTGGCGGAGACGTAGGAGGGGAGTCGCGGGCAGACTGGGGCCAGCAGCAGTGCGGACAGCCCCGCCGGGGGTGCAGGAAAACAGGAGGTGAAGTCGGGGCTTCTTGGGAGGCCTGAAAGGATCCAGGCAGAGGGCCAGGCTCACACAGAGGTGGCAGCTGGGTGGGGGGGGGGCACACACGTGCGGACAGAGGCTGTGTGCGGAAGGAAGAGCAGACAGGATGTGCTGACCAGTCGCCTGCGGGGTGGGAGGGAAGGGGAGAAGCCAAGGCATGTTCGTGGGCGACATCAGGGCCAGGGCGGCCAGCCCGAGCCGGGGATGCAGCAGAAGCGAGCTGGGGCATGAGCAGTGGTTTGCTCGCGCACGCGAGGTCCGGGATGCCTGCTATGTCACAAGCATGAGAGTTAACGGGAAGTCTCCTCGTTTGGGGCCCGGGGGTGGGGCTGTGCTGAAGGTGGGTCTCTGGGAGTCAGCGTAGCAGAAGGCATTTCCACACATGCGTCCACGAGGTCCCGAGGGGTGAAAGGGAGGAGGGCCAACCCTTGAGCTGTGGCGCTTGGGGCAAATGCTGGGATGCATCACCCACTCACCCCAGCAGGGCTGAGGGCGGGCAGCTCCGTCCCTCCCTAGAAACTGCCTCTTGCCAGGTGCAGCCCTCCCCGCACGGAGCAGAGCTAAACCCCATCAAATCCGTGCTTGGAGTGGGAGGGCCACCACTTTGCGCCCCTTTGCGTGAGCTCAGGGCGAGCTCGGAGGACAGTCCAGCTCTGGAGCTTCCTGCACCATCAGCATCGCTGTGTACCTTCCTCGAGTGGCCATCCTGGTCCCTGTGGGGACCGTCTCTGCCACTGCCTGCTCCCCTCAGACGGCGCTCAGCCAGGGCTCCAGCTGCAGAGCTAGAGCTACCAGGGATGGTGGAGGAGGAGCCGCAGGCTGGGTAGGAGGGGAGGAGTGTGGTTTCCCGTGGGGGGATCCTTCCAGGGAGTGGGGCAGGGAGGAGCAGACTGGAAGTTCTGGGAGGATGGGAGAGGCTTGCCTAGGGGCAGATCAGCCCGTGCTGCCAATCTGCTGTGTCCTTGGGAGAACCCGGCTGTCCTCACTTGTGGGTCCTTGGTCAGGATTGTCAGACTCATCAGATAACAATTTCCAGGAAAGGAAGCTGTTGACCACTAGCGTTTGGTGTGGGAACAGAATGGGGACCTCAAGGATCGTCCTTTAGATTTTCCTGTCACACCCCGCCCCGTTCTGAGGACTGCGTCACCCCATCCTCAGCTGTGCATGCGTGTTCTCGAGCCCAGAACCCGATTTCTCTACAGAGTGAGGCCCCCGTCTCCTGCTCCTGAGGGAGGGGCAGCGAAGGGGCCCTGTGGGGGGCGGAGGGCCACCTGCCTCTCTCAGCCAGCACTGTGTGAGCTCTGCTCATGCCCTCGGAGCCCCTTGGAGCCCCTCGGAGCTCATCTGATGTTTTTTTTCAATTAAAACAATTCAAAGTGCACACGGCAAATTAAATTGGAAAGGCTTTCTTTGCCTAATTCTTGCTTATTGAGCGGTTGAGTCTGTCGACGATTTAATAATGCTTACGATTTACTGCACTCGGACACCCACCTGTGGCTCTCAGACACCTCCTCTCCTCAGTCTCCTCTTTCTGTTCTGTTTCTTGTCAGTCCCACCTTCACTGGTTTCCCCTTCTGGCCCACGCTTGAAAATGTGGGTGTTTTTGCAGCATTATCAACTAACAGTGGCTGAGTTATGGAAGCAGCCCAAGAGACCGTTTACAGAAGATAAGGTGTGTGTGCGCACAATGGAATATTACTCAGTCGTCAAAAAGAATGGAATCTTGCCTCTTGCAACATTGGATGGAACTAGAGGGTATTATGCTAAGCAAAATGAGTCCATCGGAGAAAGGCAAATGCCGTATTATTTCACTTGTATGTGGAATTTAAGAAACAAAACAAACGAGCAAAGGAAAAAGAAGGGTGAGAAATCAAGAAATAGACTCTTAACTCTAGAGAACTCTAGAGAACTCTGATGGTCACCAGAGGGAAAGCGATGGGGAGTGGGAGAAGCAGGGGATTTGGGATGGGGCCTGCCGTGATGAGCACCAGGCGTATAGGACTGTTGACTCGCTGTATCACGCACCTGGAACTAATATTACACTGTGCGTTAGCTCACGGGAAGTAAAAGAAAGAAAGAAAAGAAAACATGGGATGGGTGTTCTTGAGCTTTCGCAATCTCTTATTTCATTTATCTCACCTCTGCAATCTTCTCCCGGGGCTTTGAAGGCAAAAAGACCTCACTAGACCGAAAACCCTGTTTTCAACACAGATTAAAACATCTCATGACCAGCGCAAAGAACCTGTCTTCTTTCAGCACTCCTGAGCTGGGAATCCAAAATAAATAAATAAATAAAAGTATAGAGATTCTGAGGGGCAAAGAATCGGAGAGTTTGCTGAAAGCATATTATCAGGCCCCGTCGTAGAGGACTGATAAGGAAAAGAGCCCTGGGATGGGTTTTCCGGGGAAATGAGAGCACTTCGAGAAACCCCAAAGCTCCTTGGAAGCATTTCCCACTGGCATGAGGGAACATATTTAACTCAAAAACACGTATATGCCATTGTAAGTGTCTTATCTTGGGTTGTTGCTTGCGGGGCGTAGTTCAGAGGACTGTATTTTCTGACTATCCCCAGTGGGTGAAATTCCAAAGTTAAGGGGGCATCCTAGAAACGGATCATGCTCCTGCCATCCCATGAGAGATGGGCCTCCTTTGCCCTCCTGTCAGGGAGAGGCCGCCCCGCCCCGGCTTAGACCTGCCCTTACCACCTCGCCAGAGAAGACCCCCCATGCAAGGAAAAATAAACGATGCCCCCCGAGACCTAGCCCTGCCCTGAGCCGGCGAGGAGGGTGGGCTCCCAGCACTCGGCGGCCTGCCCTCCCAGATACAGCACACGATACGTATGTGTAACCGTGAAATCAGGCTCCAGAAGAGAAAGTTGGCATTGTGAAATGATTCAAGATATTTTGCTCATCAATGCCAACATGATTCCAAGGACTCTTCTGGAAGTGGATTTTTTTTTTAAAGATTTATTTATTTATCTGACAGACAGAGATCACAAGTAGGCAGAGATGCTGGCAAGGAGAGAGAGGAGGAAGCAGGCTCCCTGCTGAGCAGAGAGCCCGATGCGGGGCTCGATCCCAGGACCCTGGGATCATGACCTGAGCCGAAAGCAGAGGCTTTAACCCACTGAGCCACCCAGGAAGTGGATTTTGAGAACAATCCACCAAGGAGAAGGGAAGGTCACCGGACACTAGGCTGAAGTCGGGCTCCGCAGAATCGTGACTTTGGCACACGGGTCTACAAGTCTGCGTGTGCTCCCAGCTGTACAACAGGTGAGGCCGCCCCATACAGTTCTGCTTGGTATTAAGGACGTGTAAATGCCATAAACCCTGGATGTTTTGCACAGGAGGAAATGCCAAGACTCAGGCACAGAAAAACACTGGGTTCGTCCTACCGAGTGTGTCCCACCCACTCTCACGCTGTCCCTTGAGAGGGTCCGGAAGTTTCTCCCCTCACGGAGAGTGAGAGACACGTCGGCAGAGTTGACACCTGTTCTCTTAAACGAGTTTCCTGGCTTCACTAAAAAAACCAGTATTGCTCAAAGGGACATGAGGGGGCTACCCAATACACACGAGCAGTATTTCCTCCGCTCTGTGATTTTTCATTTTAATAGTAGCCTTCAGAGAAAGTAAAGTCATTCATTCAACTTCTCCCACTTTGAGTGTGAGATCTCATAAACGGTTTTCAGGGATTTCAGGAAGTGCGTTTCCCACTCTAGGACACGATCACGATTGAAATAAGCATTTGTCAGAAAGATGACAGCATCTTTGGGGCGCCCGGGTGGCTCAGTCAGTTAAGTGCCTGCCTTCGGCTCAGGTCATGATCCCCGGGTCCTGGGATCGAGCCCCGCATGGGGCTCCCTGCTCAGCGGGGAGCCTGCTTCCCCCTTCTCCCCCTGCTTGTACTCTCTTGCACACTCTCTCATGAGTAAATAAAATCTTTAAAAAAAAAAAAAAGAAAATTAAAATTAGAAATACCATACTTTCCAATAATTCCTCTACTGGGCATTTCCCAGAGGAAACAAACACACTAATTCAAAGACATGTATCAGACCTCTCGACACAGAGAGTAAACTGATGGTTGCCCAAGGAAAGCGGGGTAGGTGTGCCTAAGAAGGGCGAAGGTGAGTGGGAGATGGAGGCTCCCGGTTACGGAGCGAGGAAGTTACCAGAATAAAAGGCACAGGAGAAGACACAGAGTCCATTATACCGTGACACCGTTGTGTGGGGACAGGTAGGAGCTGGCTTTGAGGGGAGCCGAGCATAACAGCTGAGAGCCTGAATCATTACGTCACACACCGGGAAGTAATGTAACACTATGTGTCAACTATACTCAGATTTATACAAAAATTTTAATAAGTAAATGCATAAGTAAAGGTCTCGATATAAAGTGTTCTTTAAGGCTTTTCATGACCACAGATAGTCGGTGCGATATGAACTCGCATATTTTTCCGTTAGCTCACAACACAGCAGGGAAGAGTAAAATTTTCCTTTTAACTCATCCAAAAACTTGAGAGATGGAGTGTATTTTAATAATGCTGCCAGTTAAAATTTTATTAATTACAGTTGTTCTGCACAGTTAACATGTGGGTTTTATTTTTCCTCCTCAGTGTGAAACATCTATCTTTTAATTAAGTGTTTGATCTTATCAATATATTTTTCCCTTAAAAATATGCTTTCACAACATGAAAACCATAAGACTCTGTCTCTTTGAGGTTAATTTAACCAACATGTGCAATGTGTTTGTGCAAGATTATAATTAATGACTGAGCTCTCTTTTCAAAAACTGGGACATTTTAAGATGTCATTTTTTTTTCCTGACATATCCCTTACGTCAAGCCTAAAGAGTAACTTTATTAACCTTCATGTTTATTAACCTTCATATTTAAAATATTGTCAATTTGGGCTTTATTTCTACCAGCACATAGCCTGGCCACTCTTTGGGATTTCTTATTTTAGGTTTTTGTAAACACTTATTAATTTCTTATAATTAAACAAAATGGAAACTCTTTAATTTTAAGAATCTTATTATCTTCATTTTCTAATACCTCTAATTAAAGGTGCTCTCTGAAGGAAATGGTTTTTTTGGTTATTTATGGAGTCTATATGGTACCAATCCTTGGGGAATTGACACCTTTGGCAAACATACTGTTTTATCATCAGGAAATCTGGAATCTCCCCTAGACTCTTTGAATTTTCTTGGAATTTTCACTCCCTAATCCTCAGTTCATGTGGATTTTGATTCAAGGATCTCGAGGATGTGTCTTGAGTCATAATACCTCATATTGAAACAGGGTGGAAAATAATGGATTTCACAGCACCTGCAGACTGTATGGAATCTTGTTTTCAGGAAAGAAAAGGGGGAAATGCATACATTCAGAGGAGAAAGCACGACCCGACCTGAAGCTTTATCTCTGTTTATACTCCTAGAAGGCAAGAACACGGAGAAAGGGCAGGTTTTCAGGTCATTGCTTTCCCTCTTGGGGACCGCGTACTCTAAACTTGGTCCAGCAGCCTTTCAGGAAAACTCACTCATTGGAGTCATAATGCTCCCAAACAAAGGAAAACCAACTTCTGGAGCTAGAAACATTCTTTCCAAGAAAACCCAATTCTTCCCTTGTGCTCTGCTACTGGGATCAGACTTCACCTATATTCCGTGGACACACACCTCATGCCTCTGCCAAAAAGACCCTTAGAAACAAGGAGCCACAACAGAAAACAAAAAGACGACAGTCCTAATTCTTTCACTTACCAGTGCGTGGCGGAGACTGCTCCCTGTCCCGCAGGGTCCGCTCCGTCCTTACTCCCTGCCACTCAGAGCTCAGCCTGCTGCAGGCTGGCCCACCAGCCCAAGCTCCCAGCTGCCTCTGCAGCGCGGCGAGCTCAAGTGACTTGGGCCTCTCGCGCAAGAGGCAGGTGTGAGGTCCGCCATTACCGGGGCAGCTCAAGACTAGACCCTCTGTCCTCAATATTCCCTCTCTTTTTTTTTCCTCCCCATTTTATTGCAGCATTATTGATGAACAAAAATTGTCTATATTTAAGGCATCCAATGCAACGTTTCGATGTACGTACACATTGTAAAATGATTCCACAGTCGAGCTAACTAACATATCCAGCCCCTCATAGTCACCTGTTTTTATTTTTTCCTGTTAGAAAGGGGTTTTTTCGATTAAGGTTTTAATTCCAGAGTAGTTAACGCACACTGTAATATTAGTTTCAGGTGTACAAGCTCATCACAAGTGCCCTCCTTTATCCCCATCACCTGCTTAACCCACCTCTCCCCCACCCCTACGGACCAGCAGCTTCTTCTCCATAGCTAAGACTCTGGTTCTTGGCTTGCCTCTCTCTTTTTCTCCCCCTTTGTTCGTATGGTATTTGTCTGTCTCTGACTGACTTATCTCACTTAGCACTACACTCTCTAGCTCCATCCACGTCATTGGAAATGTCGAGGTTTCCTTTTTTATGGCTGAGTAATATTCCATCCTATCTACACCACGTTGTTGTTATCCATTCATCTGCTTCTGTAACTTGCCTATTGTAGATAACGCTGCAGTAAACACAGGGGTGCATGCATCCCTTTGAATTACTGTTTTTGTATTTCTTGGGTAGATACCTAGTAGTATAATTACGAGATAGTAGGGTGGCTCTATCTCTAACTTTTTGAAGAGCCTCCATGCTGTTTCCGCAGTGGCTGCCCCAGTACGCTCTCCCACCAACAGTGCACGACGGTTCCTTTCTCCCCACTTCCTCACCGACCCCTGTTGGTTCTTCTGGCTCTGACTCTAGCCTTTCTGACAGGGCGAGGTGGGACCTCATTGTGGTTTTGATGTGCATTCCTCTGATGCTGAGTGGCGTGGAGCACTGTTTCATGGGTCTGCTGGCCATCGGGATGTCTTCTTTGGAGAAAGTCTGTTCATGTCCTCTGCCCGGTTTTTACCTGGATTAATTGTTTGGGGCTGGCTGTTGAGCTGTATCAGTTCTTATACATTTTGGATTCTAGCCCTTCATCAACAAAAACAGCCATTTGCAAATACCTTCTTCTACTCCACAGGTTGCCTTTTCATTTTGTGATTATTTCCTTGGCTGTGCAGAAGCTTTTTATTTTGATGAGGTCCCAGTAGTTTATTTTTGCTTTTGTTTCCCTCGCCTCAGGAGAGTTACTGAGAAAAATGTCGATATGGCCAATGTCAGGCAGTGACCTTCTTTTCAAATGAAAACAGTTAAGATCTACTCTTGGTAAATTTCAAGTGTATGATGCAGCATTGTTCACGGTAGTCACCCTGCTGTCATACTCTCTTCCTCTTTCCTATTCTTACAACCCAACCTCCGTCACACAGAGGAGTGTAATATCTTATGAAATGGAAGAAAAACACGGTGACAAAAACCAGCCTCTTGACTTGAGGACTAGAGTCCCTAACTGACTCAAAATGCCAGCCTGATGGGCACAGTAAGGAGAAACGTGATCCTGGCTTTGCCATTGCATATTTGGGTCTCTTCATTATAACAGTACAGTCAACCCATGGGACGCCTGGGGGTGCTCAGGGGGGGAAGTGTCTGCCTTCTGCTCAGGTCCTGATCTCAGGGTCCTGGGATCGAGTCCCGTGTCATTGGGCTCCCTGCTCCGTGGGGAGCCTGCTTCTCCCTCTGCCTCTCCCCCAGCCTGTGCTCTCTCGCTCTCTCTCTCTCAAATAAATGCATAAAATCTTGGGAAAAAAGAAGAAAAAAAAAAGCATGTTGGGGAGGATGTGGAGAAATCAGAACCCTTACACGTTGCTGGTGGGAATGCCATCAACGTGGCCATTATGGCAAACATTTTGGCAGCTCTGCAAAAAATCAAACATGGAATTACCGTGTGAACCAGAAAGTTGAAGCCTAAACATCTCTGTGTCACTGCATCATTATGACCTTACGTTTTATTCTGTGACTTCACTGGAACTTAAGGGGCATGATTTCGTGTCTTAGAGAACCTCAAGGCCATGTGTTGTGGTTTTCTCCCCACGAGCCTGTTGGTAAAAACCCTGTGTCAGGGGCATTCGGATGGTGCCATGGATAGAGCATGCAATTCTTTTTTTTTTTTTTTTAATTTTTAAAATTATGTCATGTTAGTCACCATTCAGCACATCATCAGTTTTTGATGTCATGTTCCATGATTCGCTGTTTGTGCGGAACACCCAGAGCTCCATGCAGCCCGTGCCCCCCTCGATACCCATCACCAGGCTCACCCATCCCCCCACCCCCTCCCCTCTGAAAGCCCCAGTTTGTTTTCCGGAGTCCACAGTCTCTCATGGTTCGTCTCCCCTGCTGATTTCCACCCTTCATTTTCCCCCTCCTTCTCCTAATGTCCTCTATGCTGTTCCTTCTGTGCCACAAATAACTGAAACCGTATGATAATTGTCTTTCTCTGCTTGACTTACTTCACTCAGTATAACCTCCTCCAGTCTCGTCCATGTCAATGCAAATGTTGGGTATTCCTTTGCCCCAAAGATACAGATGGAGTGAAAAGAAGGGCCACCTGTACCCCAGTGTTCATAGCAGCCATGGCCACAGTCGCCAAACTGCGGGAAGAGCTGAGATGTTCCTCGACAGACCAATGGGTAAAGAAGATGTAGTCCATATATACAATGGAGTATCCCTCGGCCATTAGAGTAGCAACTCTTGATCTTGTGATCACAAATTCAAACCCCACGTAGGGCCTGGAGCTTATTTAAAAAAAAAAAATCATTTCCCAAAAGCAATGGGATTTGAAGTTTTCTCTGTCAGGGAGTGAGGGGAAAAGCTCTGAACATGAAAATATCTGAGGAGGAACCAATAATGAGAGCGAAGGGGGTGGCTCCCAAGGAAAGGGGGTGTGGTCTCCAAAGAGAAGGTCTGTGATCGCCATAGAGAAGGGATGTCCCTCAAGGAGAAGGGGGTGCCTCTGTGTTGGACTTCCAAGACCCTGTCCTATCATTACTTATAATCCTCAATAGCTAACTCTTTCCTGAAGGTCAAGCCTAATTTCCTGGCACCACCTTCAAGAGACCACCCTTCCCGGTGCCTCTCTTCCAGTCCCACGGCTCCCAGCCTCCCCAGCTGCCTCGTTTCTGGTGTGGAGACTGGGCCATGCTCTCTTGCCAGATCCCAGTACTGAACTCTACCCCACCTCTCAACAGTGTATTTCCTGTTCTGGCTTTAAGAATCAAATGAAGCATCACCCCTATGTCTTCTGCCAAATGAAACAATCAGAGGCAAGAAGCAACTTTGTTCATCTTGGAAAGGAAATGGTTCGGGCTGGTGTGTTGTGTGAATTTCTGCTTTAAAATACTCACAAAGGGGCCCCTGGGGGGCTCAGTTGGTTAAGCCTCTGCCTTTGGCTAGGGTCATAGTCCCAGGGTCCTGGGATAGAGCCCCGCATCAGGCTTTCTGCTCAGCGGTGAGTCTGTTTCTCCCTCTCACTCTCCTTTGCCCCTCTGCCTGCTTGTGCTCTCTTTCTCTCGCAAATAAATAAAATCTTAAAAAATAATAAAATAAAATACCCACAACATAGAGTAAATTCAATACCCACAGATGGTCATATTAAGAAATAAGACTTCTAAGTTTATTTTTCCAAAATTTTCATCAGATACAGAAATTGGATTTTATTGATTCCTTTGTTGTCACTCATTAAAATAAGGAGGGTTTTATTTAAAAAAATTATTTTATTGCTGGGGTGCCTGGGTGGCTCAGTGGGTTAAGCATCTGCCTTTGGGTCAGGTCATGATCTCAGGGTCCTGGGATCGAATCCCACATCAGCTCCCTGCTCAGTGGGGAGCCTGCTTCTCTCTCTCCCTCTGCTGCTCCCCCTGCTTATGATTTCTCTCGCTCTCTCTCCTGCTGTCAAAAAAATAAATAAATTTTTTTTTAAATTACTTAAAAAGAAAAGGATTTTTTTGTTTGTTTGTTTGTTTGTTTTTTGCTTTTTCACCACGGGTTTGTTGCCAGAAGACAAGTGTCATGAAAACCATCACTAACCCTAAACCAACACGGGAAAGGAAAAGACTGCCATCCACATTATCATCACTGGACGTGTAGAATCGGGCAAGTCTACCATCTGACTACTGACCATCTGATCTATGAATGTGGTTGGGTCAATAAAAGAACTATCAAAAAATTTGAGGAGAGGCTGCTGGGATGGGAAGGGGCTCCTTCAACTATGCCTGCGTCTTGGCTACCCTGAAAGCTGAACGTGAACGTGGTGTCACCACTGAGATCTCCCTATGGAAACCTGAGACCAGCAAGCACTATGCAACCATCACTGATGCCCCAGGACACCAAGACTCTCTCCAAACCATGATTGCAGGCTCGTCTCGGGCTGACCGTGCTGTCCTGATCCTTGCTGTTGGTGTCGGTGAATTTCAAGCAGGTGTCTCCGAGGACGGGCAGACCCGTGAGCTTGCACTTCTGGCTTCAACACCAGGTGTGAAACAACTAATGGTTGGTGTTCGCAGGATGGATTCTACTGAGAGATGCGAGGCAATCGTGAAGGAAGTCAGCACCTACATTAAGAAAACTGGCTACAGCCCTGACACAGCATGTGTGCCAATTTCTGGTTGGAATGGTAACATTGTGCTGGTGCCGAGTGCCAACAGCCCACCTTGTTGGTTCAAGGGATGGAAAGTCGCCTGTGAAGATGGGAAGTGCTGGTGGAACCGCACTGTGTGAGGCTCTGGATTGCGTTTCTGCCACCGTTTCTGCCTCCAAGGCCTTGATTCTTCCCCTCCAGGACGTCTACAGAATCGGTGCTACTGGTTCTGTCCCTCTGGGCTGAGTGGATCTGGTACCCTCAAATCCACCAGGGTGGTCACCCTTGCTCCAGCCGTGTAACAACTGAGGCAAAGTCTGTTGAAAGGCACCATGAAGCTTTGAGTGAGGCTCTTCCTGGGGACAATGTGGGCTTCAATGCCAAGAGCATATCTGTCAAAGATGTTTGTCGTGGCAATGTGGCTGGTGACAGCAAAAGTGACCCACCTGTGGAAGCAGCTGGCTTCATGGCTCAGGTGATTATCCCGAACCGTCCCGGCCCGTCAGTGCGGGACATGCACCAGCAGCCGCGCTGATGGTCACGTGGCCCACGTTGTTGACGAGTTTGCAGAGCTGAAGGAGGAGACTGATGATCATTCTGGAAAAAAGCTGGAAGATGGTCCCAATTCTCGAAATCTGGTGATGTTGCCATGATTGATATGGCTCCTGGCAAGCCCATGTGTGTTGAGAGCTTCTCTGACTATCCTCCTCTGGGTTGTTTTGCTGTTGGTGACATGAGAGATGCCAGAGATGCTTGCTGTGGGTGTCATCAAAGCAGTGGACAAGAAGGCAGCTGGGGCTGGCAAGGTCACCACGTCTGCGGGGGAAGCTCATAGGCTAAATGGATATTAACCCCGGTACCTGCCACCGCGGTCTTCACCGTGGTGGTCTCAGAACTGTTTGTGTCATTGGCCATTGAAGTTTAATAGGAAAAGACTGAGGGATGATAACAACGCGTCATAAAACAAAAGGAGAGGGGCGCCTGGGGGGCTCAGTGGGTTAAAGCCTCTGCCTTTGGCTCAGGTCATGACCTCAGGGTCCTGGGATCGAGTCCCAAATCGGGCTGTCTGCTCAGCAGGGAGCCCGCGTCCTCCTCTCTCTCTGCCGGCCTCTCTGCCTGCTTGTGATCTCTGTCAAATAAATAAATAAAATCTTTAAAAAAAAAAAAAGGAGAATGTTTTGTGGACCATTTTGTTTTTGTGTGTCTGTGGCAGTTTTAAGCTATTAGTTGTTTTTTGTTTTGTTTTGCTTTGTTACTTAGAGAGATCCCTATTAAACTAGGCAGGGTGGGGTGGGAGGGGCAGAGGTAGGAGGAGGGGGGAATCTCTAGAAGGCTCCATGCTGAGCGTGGCTGACGCAGGGCTCAGTCACATGGACCCAGAGATCACGATGTGAGCAGAAATCAAGAGTCAGATGCTCCACCATCTCAGCCACCCAGGCATGCCTTATTAGTTTTTAAAACCAGTATTTTTTTTATTAACATATAATGTATTATTAGCCCCAGGGGTACAGGTCTGTGAATTGCCAGGTTTACACACTTCACCATAGCACATGCCCTCCCCAATGTCCATAACCCAGCCACCCTCTCCCGAACCCCCTCCCCCCAGCAACCCTCAGTTTGTTTTGTGAGATTAAGAGTCTCTTATGGTTTGTCTCCCTCCCGATCCCATCTTGTTTCATTTATTCCTTTCCTACCCCCCAAGCCCCCCACGTTGCCTCTCAACTTCCTCATATCAGGGAGATCATACGATAATTGTCTTTCTCTGACTGACTTATTTCGATCAGCATAATGCCCTCTAGTTCCATCCACTTCGTCGCAATTGGCAAGATTTCATTTCTTTTGAATACTGCATAGTATTCCACTGTATATGTATATATACTATGTCTTCTTTATCCATTCATCTGTTGATGGACATCTGGGTTCTTTCCACAGTTTGGCTATTGTGGACATTGCTGCTGTAAACATTGGGGTGCACGTGCCCCTTCGGATCACTACATTTGTAACTTTAGGGTAAATACCCAGTAATGCAGTGGCTGGGTTGTAGGGCAGCTCTATTTTCAACTTTTTGAGGAACCTCCATGCTGTTTGCCAGAGTGAAAACCAGTACTTTTTAATGGAAATAACCTGACCAAAAAAGCATGTCACAGAATTCTGAGACCCATTAAAACAAAAGTTTAGTGAGAAGCCCGTCTCTTCTTTTGGTCCACACCATAACCTTGTATAGTATGGTTCAGGTAAAAGATTGAGAGTTGCACAGACCCTATTTCTGGTGTTAAAATATGCTGAAACTGAAATTGGGTTAGCACTTCTTTTCCCAGGTGGGGACTTGCGTTTTTTCACCTTGTCTCAGGGAAAGAAGCTCTGTTTGAGTACATAGTAAAACCTATGGGAAAAGGGGGTCTGTCAGTGCAACACATCTTCTCATAGAACAGATAAGCAAAGAATAACACCACAGGATCGTTCATAAAACAGGTTAAATTCTGTAATACAAAGTCAATGTGTTGCATAGAAAATGTATATCATATCACTGTGGAATAAACTTGATAGATTATCACCTTTTCATTTCCCAGTTAGTGGAATGCATTGTCACACTTATAAATATTGAAATAGGGCACCTGGGTGGCTCAGCTGGTTGAGTGTCTGTCTTTGGCTCGGGTCATGATCCCAGGGTCCTGGAATCGAGCACTGCATCGGGCTCCTTGCTCAGCAGAGAGCCTGCTTCTTCCTCTCCCTCTGCCTTCTGCTCTCCCTGGTTGTGCTCTCTCTCTCTCTCAAATAAATAAATCAAATCATATAGATAGATAGATAGATAGATAGATAGATATAGATATAGATATATAGATATATATCTTAAAAGGTGAGGCATTCAATAGCACTATTTTATTTAATGGTAGAGTTAACTGTATCTAGATTGTGGGAAAAGAAAATCTACTGGAAGTTGTTTACTGTCACTTAAGGACTAGAAATCCACTTCCTATAAGAATTTTCATCTTTAAAAATCAAGGTTAGGGGAAGAGGGAATATTACTGCACTGGGGATTCAACACAAAGTTTGGCAAAAGTTCACCTAATGAGAGGAAGGACATATTTTGGACTGGAGTGTATGGTAGCTTTATTTTTTTAAAAGATTTTATTTATTTTTTTTTTTTTAGATAGAGCAGGAGGTGTGGGGGGATCATGAGCAGTGGGGAAGTGTTGAGCAGGGAGCCGGATGGGGGACTTGATCCCAGGACCCTGGGATCATTACCTCAGCTGAAGGCAGATGCTCAACCGACTGAGCCCCCCCAGGCGCCCCTAATTCTTGGCTTTAGATAGCCAGCAAATCTCTAGGAACACTGGTGCATTGATAAAGCAACTGTGAATCTTGACCGTTTGAACATGAGTTCTGTCAGGATCCTGTTTGGTCCTTGAATAGGCTTCCCCACTCCCCTAGGAAGGGGACCTTTTTCAGGCTGCTTTGAGTATCGCAAAAAGAGCACACGGGACACCTTGTGTTTTATAAGGCAAACGATGCTATGTGAAATGTATCCTATAACTCGGCAGCCCTAGGTAAGAAATGACTGCAATTGAAAATTTTTTTCATTTAGTTGTAAGCTAGGTAAAATGGTCTCTTAATAGTACTACCAAAGGCACTGATGAGGCCTGTAAACTAGAAACTAATAAAAGATTTTGTCCACAACTCAAAACAAAAAGAGATTTTATATATGCATTTATTTGAGAGAGAGAGAGAGAGCAGGAGCAGGAGCAGAGGGAGGGGCAGAGGGAGAAGCAGACTCCCCGTTGAGCAAGGAGCCCAATGCAGGATTGGATCCCAGGACCCTGGGATCATGACCTGAGCCAAAGGCAGCTGCCCAGGTGCCCCTCTGGTTAATTACTTCGATTTGGAGCTTTCTAACTTGGGGAACTGCAAATGGGTTATAGATATGGACGCCCCCATTTTCTTCCATTTTCACTCTCTATGTGAGCCACGAGACAGAAATCTTGAGGACTGCTGTGAGTCCTTTGCTGTGTGGGATCTGCCTTCAGGACACGGGATAAAGCCCGTCCAGTCAGAAAGATGCGCTACATTCTTTGGCCAATATTTGCTTTCGGATAGTTTGTTCTAACTTCTTTTCTTTTGTTGCCTAATGTATCTTTTTGTTGCCATTTAAACCCAATTTTGTTTCAAAATCGTATTTGGCTCATGGACAGGTGGAGTGACCTGTGTGGACATTCTATCCTACTCTTGAAACAGTTTACATAAATGTGGCTATTATCTGCCCCGGGGCAGGGGGCGTGGACCCAAATGATACAGAAGGCAGCGGGCAGAGTCTAAAATAAAATGTGGCCACAGACCATGGAAAAGGAACTCTCCCCGGGGTGGCGTGGGGACTGCTGGGGGTCAGAGTGGGGCGGGACCGCAAGCACCAAGGGGTGGCATGTGGCTTGGCGGAGGGGGGAGGCGGCGCTCAGATGGCCACGCTGTTTTCCACCAGGCTGGGCAGCAGGTACTCATAGGGTATGTCCAGCTTTTCATTCCGGGTCTTGATTTCCTTCTCCAGGACAGCCAGCTCTTCCCTGAACTTCTTCAGCACAGCCTTGGGTCCGGGACCCGAAAAATACTCCTCCTGGTGCTGGCCCAGAGCCACCTGGGTGGAGAGAGAGAGGCAGCTGAGAGCCCGGGACCCCCTCGGGCCTTGCTTGTTGCAGCCGCCCCTTCCTGAAAGCCCTCAGGGCAGCCCCCACCCCATCCCCGCACCATCACGCGCTGGCTTCGGCCCAACTGCCAGACGATGGACATCTGCAGGGAGGCTTGATGGAAGTTGGGCAGTGTTGCCATCACCGTCTCCAGGGTCACGTCCTTGGTGGTCGGCGGGGGCATCCGCATGGTGCAGGGCGTGTTAGGGACCCAGGAGTACCAGTCCAGCTGGGGAGGGGCAGATATGCAGAGTCAGTGCCGGCAAAGCACGGAAAGCCCTTAGCCCACCTGCCCCCAGCTCCGCCTCAGCTGCAGGTGCAAATCCCCAGCAGCCCCCTGTGGCGAGTACCTGGCCCAGGTGCGTGGAGGAGTGCTGGCCAGTGCAGGTAAATATGCACATGGTGAGAAAGCGGCTCATCTGGTCCCGGGACTGCAGGGAGTTGGGGAAGCCTGCAAGGGGTTCCGGGGAGTTAGCGGCTGTGGGGCCAGGGACAGAAGCTGGGCTCAGACACAGGGCAGAGCGGGGAGAGGAGAGGGAGAGGACAGGGAGAGGAGAGTACCTATCAGGTACTATATGTATATATGTGCTTTATACATAAAAATAGTACTTTTTTGCCTCCCCAGAGGCACCACAGGATCTGTGGTGCTGACCGCAGACTGGGTCGGACTTGGGGGGACCTGCTCGGAAGGTCGCACCCCGCGGGGCATGGTGAGACCCAGTTGCAGTGCGGGTCAGGGGTTCAGCGACACTGGGAGCCGCGGGGGGACATCTACACCGCGCCAATGGACAGGTCCTACGATTCAGGCTTTCACTGTGTTTGTTTTGTTTTCTCAGGGAGCTGGTTGTGAAACATTCACAGGTGACCAGTGGTCCCACTGCCTCTGGAACTAGAGGGGCTCTTGGGGCAGAGGATGGGGTCCGATCTCTAGCTGACAGCGAAGGAATCTGGGAAGGCCTTCGGGCATTTTCATAGGGTTGGAAATGCTTCTGGAAGATGGCACAGAGGCACAAGAGGATTCTGGCGAGGTTCCCAGGGGAACGATCTCACATGGGAAGCCCATGCATTAACCCCAGGCGGGTCTAAACGTACCTCGGTCCTGGGCCCCAAGCAGCCCAACCTCCGTGATCTCCTGACACCAGGACTGCAGCTCCAGATCGTCCCTCACGGCCTCGTCCGTCTTGTAGTGGAGATGCACGATACCCTGCACGTAGCTGCCCCCGACAGTCCGAGAGCCCAAGCTCACTGGGAGCCTCACGGCCCGCCTCGCTGGGTCAGGGACCCCAGCCCCCCAGCCCAGACCCGGACCTCCTGTCCTAGCGTCCCCTCCCCAGCCCCGCCTTCCCTCTCCTCACCGAGCAGGATTTCCCAGAGCCGCAGGGCATCTTGGGCATAGAAGGACGACTGCACTCCCAGGAGCCCCCGGTCAGCCAGATCGTCGGGGGGGGCAGAAGGAGCGGTAGGTGAGGAAGGCGCCGGCCCGCTGCAGCAGCTCCACGTGGCCTCCGCCACCCGTGCTTACCACCTGGGGGGCGAGAACCAGGCAGGGTCGGGCCCATCAGCCTGCCCGAGGCCAGAACCGGAGGGAGGGGTGAGCCCCGCGATGCCCCTGGTCTCCTCGTACCTGGTCGAAGACTCCCATGTCAGAGACAAGCCCGTTCCGGGCCCGGACGTTAATTTCCAAGGTGTAACGCAGGTGGGGAATGATGAGCTACAGGGACAGGAGCGGGAAGGGCAGAGTCAGAAGAGACAGCCGAGTCCCTGCTGGGAACACGGCTGAGGAGAGGGAAGGGGCCATTGGTCCGGGAAAAGCACAGACGTGAGCTCGGTGGACCCCCAGACACCGCTGACTTACCGCTCTCTGATAACCCAAAGAAATCATCCTCCTTTTCTGTTCGTGTAAGACTGTGCAAGGTCGAGCTCAGTTTCTCATCTGTTTCGTTATCAGCCTCTAAGTGGCCTTTTCTGAGTCATATGTATATAGGATTCATATATTCATACGTGATACACATTTTTAGATAAAATTCCTCCCTGAAATTTTAATGCTACAGCTATACTGTGTCTATCAGGTACTATATGTATATATGTGCTTTATACATAAAAATAGTACTTTTTTGCCTCCCCAGAAGCACTTTTGCCTCCTTGGGGAGCATAATGGGCCCCCGCTGAGCATGCAGGGTCTAAATTGAGAACTTCATCTCCTACCCTTTTCCCTCTGTCCCTTCCACTCACCTTCTTTCTGTCCCTCAAACATGCCAAGCTTGTTCCGGCCACAGGACCTTTGCACTGGCTGATCCCTGTGCCTTGACCACCTTGAGGCTGGCTCCTTATAGTCTCATTCTCAAAGGAGCCTCTCCTGGTCACCCACCTTAACTCACTCTCCCATCACCCTGGCCTGCTTCCCTGCGTTGTACTTAGCACGGCTGACCTCCAGTACCTCCATTACTGCCTGTTAGCCCGTAACGGAAATGAAAAACCCAAAGATCGGGACCTTGGCTGTCTTGCTTCGCACCGGCATCTGGAATGGCTCGTGCCCCACGGGACACGCCAAGAAAACAAGTGCGTGGGTGGGTACCCTGTCCTGCTCATCCGCAGGGAGCCGGGCTACTATCCTCCCAAGCCCCCCAACTGCCCTACAGGTCACTAGTTTAGGACTCTTCAAAACGGGCAGGAAAAATACTTTATGCTATTTGTATGGTCCCATCTGGTTGGAGTCCTCGTTCAGGGGCATGTTCTGTTTACGGCACGTGCGTGTGTCTGTGCTTTGAGAAGAGTAAGACTTTGCACCCCTCACCCCGCCGATGGCTCATTCTCACCTCCTTGAGAGGACACGCTGCCCCGTTCAGAAGGCACAGCGAGCTTCTGGCTCGTTCGTCTGTCCTGGCTGGCTCTCCCCACCCTCAGGGTCCCCAGGGAGGGTCTCCAGTGGCCTGACAATGCCATGGGGCGGGAGGGAGTAAGGAGCTACCTTGAAGACAGGGTGTATGGAGGGAAGGCACCTCATGGTGGCCACAGTGATGACCTCGGCCATCAAGTGTCCCCGCAGAAGGTGGGACTGCAGCTCATGCATCTGGAAGTCGGAGCTGCGGACCCAGCACTTAGCCAGCAGCCAGGCCATCGGGGGATCCGTGGGCAGGAAAAGCGGCGGTGGAGGGGACCCCACGTGGGGCAGCTGGAGCTGGAGTGTGGACCAGAGAGTGGGATGAGTGCCAGGGGCCCCCACGTCCCCTCCCTTTCGTCCCTTGCCCACCAGACGCTGCTACTCCCGGGCAGGCGCTACTCCTCACCTGCCTTCCCTACCTCCCCCCCCCAGCCCCGCAGCCTTCCGCAGAAACTGCTCCCCACGGCCTCCTCCAACCTCACTTCCCTTTTGCTCCTCGCAGTGTGGACGGGATTCAAACCCTCTGCTTCCTCCATCCCACACTCTCGCAACCCTGCCCCCGCACGGCTGGCTGTGTCCCCGGTCCTCAGTGGTCACTTTTCTTCCTTATTTGTCCCATTTCTGCAGGAGCCTCGCCTGACTCCTCCCCCTCCCTCCCTGAACCCCGGCCAGTCTAATTGCCCTCGGCACCCACAGCTGCTCCCCACACCCGAGCCTATCATCACCTTCACGTTGGGCAGTCAGTGAACCCATCACCCTAGTCCCATGAGCCAGCATCCCCCTTCTGTGCCCCTTCCCGAAGCAGGTGCCGGCACAGCAGCCTCCGAAGGGCCTTCCCAGACCGCTCTGTCCTCAGAGGCTCCCTCTGCTCCGGAGTTTCCTCAGATTCGCCTGGTCTGTCTCTGCAGCCAGACCCCGACTTTCCTCCTTTCTTTCCCATTTCCTCCCGGGCATCTTAGGCCTCTGCCCTGAGCAGGGACTCGGGGAGCGGGAGCTCGGCCCCTGGGAGCAGAACCCGGGTCCTCTCACCTGGATGGCCATGGGCAAGAGTTTCCCATCAGGCTGCAGCTTCAGCATGACCAGAGGGGCGGCCAGGTGCTGCTGGCTGCACAAGATGACATTGGCCTTGATCCCGTCCAGGAGCAAGAAGTCCACCTCAGAGTGCCCCTCTGCATGGGGGGGTTGGGAGGGGAGGGTATGGGCTGCTGTCATTGTGACTCTGTCTCGGTCGACACAACACTCCCCCCCCCCGCCCCCCCACCTGGTCCGCCGCTCTCACGCGGGGAGTAAAGCATGAGGTCGCATGTCTCACGATCACCTGATTTCTCCCGGCACATCCCTCCTTGCCATCCAGCAGGAAGCTGGGTCCACAGCAGACCCCACGCCCATCTCCCTGCGTGGCCCCTTTAGGATGCCCGTGTCCTCACCTGGAGCTCCATCTCCAGCTGGACCTTCAGCTCCTCCATCCCCGGGGGGAACATCAGGCGGGCGGGAAGCTGCTTCGAGCGCCTCAGCAGCATGGGGTTAGTGCCATTGAGGAACTGGTACCCGAATAAGGCGTCCTCTCGCCAGGAGTCCCGGACCTTTACTGCAGAGGGCGGGTGTGGATAGTGCCGTGGGTCGTTGCGCCCCCACCAAACCATACCCGCCTGACCTCACACTTCTCGAGGGACCCAGGCCTCTGTTGTCCTGGCCCTGGCTCCCTGGCTAGGGGCTCTGGGGGGATCCTGGGAGAAGTACTGGGGCTGGGGCGGGGGGAGGGTACTGACCAGCCAGTTTGCTCTGGCCACACCAGAAAATCCGGTTGAAGTCATCCAGATCATTCCAGCAAGTCAGAACATTTAAAGAGTCTTTGATGGCCAGGTCTGCCAGCCTTCGGGGAAGAAGCAAAGAGTTTGAGTTGTGCTCAGAGTCTGACGGATAACCACAGGCACCCAGCTTAGGCTAGCCCAGCCCCATGCACCAGAACACCTCCCTGGGGCCCAGCCCCCCTTGTTCTCACCCCTTAGCCAACGAGGCTTCAAAATCAATCCTCTTGTCTTCCAGAAACCGCTCGTCTACAGGGAGGTCATTGATGGTGGCCCCGGCCACATTCAGGATTAGCCCATCTTTCCAGTTGCCCCATCTGTGGCCCAGAAGTGAAAGCAGATGTTGGTCCTAGCCAAGGGTCAGCAGGGCCGGCGGAGGCGGGGGGAGGGGGGGAGGGGAGGGCCGCTGACCCGTACAGCTTCTTCCTCTCTTCCAGCTCCTGCTCCCTGTGCTGCTTGAACAGGCCCTGAGGGTCGTCTCCCACGGTCCTGCCTAGAGGTGGGGAGGGAGGGACCGGTTGGGAGGCCTCTCCTGAGAGCCTCTCCCGGGTCCCGCCAAGGGCGCCTCCTCTGCGGGCCCTGACCCTTCAGCATCCCGGCCTCCCGCAGCAGCCCCGGCAACCGGCCCCCTCCACATCCCCCCTCCTGGCTCCGCTGCCCGCCCCCCACCCCGCCCGGCGCTCACCAGTGCCCTCGGCGAGGCTCAGGACGCCACTGCCCTCCACCCAGCGGTAGCACGGGAACCTGAACTCGTCCCCGTCGGCCCCGGGGCCCTGCACGCAGATCCAGTTGCAGAACCAGGCGTCGTCCTGGAGGAAGTGCTTCTTGTGCACTTTGACGAACAGCAGACGCCCCAGGTACTCCTGCACGTCCGCCTTGAATTCCGTCTCCTGCGGGCGGCACAGGGCGCTCGGCGTCGGCGGGGCGCGCGGGACAGGGTCCTTAGGCCGAGCCCTGCTCCCGCCGGACGCCCGTCCTGCAGCTTCTGGGAAAGGCGCGCGGAAGGAGACCGAAGGAGCAGGGGACGCGCAGGACGCAGGTGCGTCGGGGTGAGGCGGCAGGAGGGAACACCTGAAGGCGGGAACATCGGGAGGCGCGCTCCTTCCTTTGCTTCTTCCTCCCTGCCGACCCTGCCAGTGCGCAGCGCCGCGCGGGGAGAGAGAGCACCGGGGCGCAGGGAGACGCGGGGCCGAGCAGGCGGCAGGCTGTGCCGGACAGCCCACAGCCCAGACAGGCCTCCCGCGGGACTGGCCGTCCGGGGACCCCTTCAGGAGGCAGCGCTCGGCCGGGCCGAAGGAGGGAAAGGCGGGGAGGCGTGCGGTGCAGGGGCTCGCGGAGACGCGGCCGAGGAGGGCTGGGCGGCGTCGGGGAGCTGGGGCGCAAGGGAGAGGTCTGCGGACCGGCGCGCGAGCACATCGGGAAGTCTCCAAGGTCAGCCAGGGGCTTGGGATTGGTCCCGAGAACACGCGGGGCACGTTTGGAGGTGGGACTGTTTGGAACAAACCCCCAGAAGGACTGGGAAGGGCCGCGCGGAGGCGGCGAGGCCGTGGGGAGGGTGAAGGTGACCCAGTTCAAGCCGCCTGACGGGGGGGGGGGGGGGGCCGCTGCGGGGGGGGCTCGGGGCGCGGAGGCCCGAGGGGTCCAGGGGAGACAGAAAGGACTGCGCCGGATTCCGGCTAGAAGCAGAGACGGAGAGGCGCGAGCGACCCCCGGGGTGGGGGGCGCGAGGGGAGGGCTGAGGGCTGGGAAGCGTCCGTGGGACAGACCGCCGCATCTGGGGGGGCTTGGAGAGAGCCGGACAGGCGATGAGAACTGGGGGGTCGGGATCGGGGTGAGAACCAGGTAGGTGCGACGGGTGCTGACATCTCCGGGTTTCTTACCCCGACCGGTCCTCCGGCGCCCCCACCCCCGCCCGGGGCGGGCCGGACACCTAGCAACGCGGGAGAGGACTCGAAACAGCAGCTTTGGGCATTACAGGACCCGGGAGGACAGGCGGCCCGGTCGAGGGAAGGCCGACTCCGCGCCAGGCCGGGCCCGCGAGCAGCGCGTCGGTCCCGAGGAGGCCGGGCGCGGGGACACGTCCAGAGCACGCCCCGTGCGCCCCGGCCCGGCCCCAGCGCCCCCAGCCCCGGCCCCGCGACTCACCTGTCCTCGCGCTGGCCTCAGGCTCGTCCTGATCGCCGCCTCCCCGTGCTCGCCCACCAGCCACAGCTGCACCCTGTTGTTGGAACCCGCGCACAGCGAGGAGCCGGTGGACACGCGGATGCGGTAGAGACCCATCTTGCCCGAGGACGAACGCGCTGTCTGAGGAGGAAGGAGAGCGGACACGCTAATAACGGGCGCGACCCCGCCCCCGGGAGGCCCAGCGGTCGGAGGGTGCGGTGGCTTTCTGGTCCCCTACCGACCAGAGCACAACCCAGAGATGAGCCCCAGCCCGAGAAGGCGGGCCTGGCGAGCACCCAGGGAGGCACGCGGTTCTCCAGGTGGAAGAGAAGGACGGAAGGGGGAAGCGGAGGCGTTTGGGGGCAGCAAACCTGCAGGAAGCAGGCTTGGACGCCGGCCCCGCAGGCAGACAGAGCAAGTGACTGGGCGCACACATGGGCTCCCCAGGTGGCTCGCCTCTGGGAAGGGTCCTGCTTATTAAGGTTGCAAGGAGCAGGGGTGGGGGGCAGAATGAAGAGGGCAACTCGCTCTGCAGGTGTTTGTGAATAAGGCACGTCCTGGCCACTGAATTAACCCGATCAGCTTGGCACACTTGGAAGCCCTCCATGCACAGAGCTCTGGGGCTTCTTCCGTTCGAGCCGAAAAGCCATTACCTCTCTGCTGCCTGCGGGACAAAAATCCATTCAAAGCTCCTGCTCAGGAGGCCTGCCCTCCTCCACCGGCCATCCTCATCTCCCCCCCCCCATCTCCCCTCCACAGGGGTGCAGCCCTGTATTTCCCAGAACCCACAATGTCATTTGCCTGTTCTAGGAAAATTCTATGCAGCCTTCTAAACCCTGGTCCGACTTCAGGTTTTCAGAGAAGTCCTCCCTGGCGGTTCCAGCCTTCCCTGCCTTCCCCCTCCAGGGCTCATCAGCTTTCCTCTGTACTGAGTTTGCCCTGTGAGTGGTCCTAGTCGCCCCTCACTGACTAGGGCGGCAATTCCTGTGTGTGTCCACATCCCCTCCCCGCCGAGCTCCCTCAAGGCAAGGGCCACAGTCCCAGCAGGACAGACCCAGGTTCATTCCCCGGGATTGAGCACCATATCAGGCTTGTGGGTGTCAAGAGGCGTTTGCTGAAACACACTGAACCCCAAGATCCGTTATACACGAGTCCTGCCCTGGGGGGGGGGGAGGCAGGGCAAACTCCCGGACTGCGTGAACAGTAAAGGGAGAGTAAGACCGATTCCCACTCCGCTACCAGCAGGGCCAGAGGCCAGCGGCCTACAACCTGCCCCAGTAGAAGGAACCCAGAGAACTGGGTCTGTAATGTCGTTGCTCTTGTTTGTGTAGTGGGAGTGGATTTACACGAGTCAAGGCGCAGAAGGGAGAGAGATGTCATTCCCTGGCATCCCCCGCTGGGCCTGGCACCATCACGTTTCCCCACCTCCCTCAGTCACTAGCCCATCTTTCGAAAGCAAATGCATGCCTGTCCTTTTGTCCTTTTCCTGGTAGCGTGTGTGACCTGCGGTTCAGGGGCTCAATTTTACCACACTGCAGCATATATCAGGAGATCCTTCTGCATCAGGACTTGAAAAGCTTCCTTGTTCTTTTTTTTTTTTAAGATTTTATTTATTTATTTGACAGAGATCACAAGTAGGCAGAGAGGCAGGGAGAGAGAGAGAGGAGGAAGCAGGCTCCCTGATGAGCAGAGAGCCCAATGCTGGGCTCGATCCCAGGACCCTGGAATCATGACCCCAGCCGAAGGCAGAAGCTTTAACCCCCTGAGCCACCCGGGTGCCCCAGCTTCCTTGTTCTTAAGGGTGCCGCCACGCCAGGGTGGAAAGGACAGTCTGCCTGGTTCTGTAGAAGCTGGACATTTAGTTTGCTTGTGATCTTGTCTCAGTGTAAAAAAAAAAAAAAAAAAAAAAAAGGTGTTTTTTCCGGACACCTACCTTTGGCTCAGGTCATGATCTCAGGGTCATGGGTTCGAGCCCCGCATCCCTGCTCCGCAGGGAGTCTGCTTCTCCCTCTCCCCCTCCTCCCACTCATAAGCATTCTCTCTCAAATAAATAAATAAATAAATAAATAAATAAATATCTTTTTTTTTTTTAAGTGTTTGCTGAAAGAGATTACCAGGCATATACATCATTTCTCAAATGCGGAGATACATGGAGTACCAAATCCCAGAAACGGAATTTCTGAGTCAAAAGCCTGTGTGCATTTGGCGAATGTAGAGCTCTGTCCACCCCCCCCCCACCCCGTGGAACTTGTACCAATTCACACTCGCATCGGCGAGCCCACCGATGCGTGAACTGCTCCCTCCACTGCCCTCTCGCCCACAGCGTGTGGACAAGCACTTTTCCCTGGCCAGCCTGACAGGTGAGGAACCCGACGTTCCTATCCTATGGCTGTAACTTCTGTTTCTCTCACTCTCCGTAAGGATGAGCATCTCCTGCTGTAGAAGCTGCCTGTATGTCCTCTGCCGGGCACTAGCTGCTCCACTTTTCTATTGGATTTGGGTCTTTTTCTTCTTGATTTGTAGGAACTATTTATATGTTAAGGAAATTAGCCCCTTTCCAGCTCTGTCATGACAGGGTCCCAATAGCGACAATGGTTGTTCCCTTACCTATACCAAGTCCTTAGAGCCCAGATTGTGGTCCACAATGTTATTCTCCACGAAAACCTGAGCTCTCGGGGTGCCTGAGGGGCTCAGGTGGTTGAGCACCTGCCTTCAGCTCGGGTCATGATCTCAGGGTCCTGGGATCGAGCCCCGCATAGGGTTCCCTGCTCAGCGGGGAGCCTGCTTCTCCCTCTGCCTCTCCCTGCGGCTCCCCCTGCTTATGCTCGCTCTCTCCCCCCACCGCCCCGTCAGCTAAATAAATAAGATCTTTAAAAGAAAAGAAAACCCGGGCTCTTTAGGGGGTACCTGGAGCAGGTAAAACTCAGGATAAACCTGAAACAGGCAATTGTTGCTAAAAAATTTAAAAACTAAGTAAGGACATGCTCAAGAAAGTCACAGGCAAGACCAACAGAGCATGACATCCAACGAGAGGGGCTCCCACTGGCTAGGTTGTGACATTTTGAGGAGCAAAACCTAAATAAATGGGGCTAATCGAAATAATAAATTTATCAGGATGCTTTGTGGCAAGTAACCAAAAAAATCTATTCAGAATGGCTCAGACGGCAGAGAAAAATTATCATTTCAGCAGATAATGAGTCCACAATGTAAGTTGTCTCCAGGGCTGCTTAGTTCAGCGGCCGCACGGCATCACCAGGAACCAGGGTTCTGTCTTCTCCATCCTTCTGAGTGAGCTCCTCAGCGAGTCTTCTCGCTGGCAAAACGGCGCTGCTGCTCCAACCATCCCACATGGACATAGCGACACGCGGTGGGAAAAGAAGGACCATGTCTCCCTGCGTCTCCCATTTTAAGAGCGGGAGAGGCTGGAGGCATCTCTGCCAGCAACATGTTCAGGGTCATTCAGAGGTCTGTGGGGCCAGCCAGCCCGAGTCTGCTCGCCTTCAAAGTCACGTAGGAAAGGATCCACCTCCCAAAACTTCCATGAAGGTCAAGGAGCTTTTGCTCTCCTCCATCCCCAAGGGTCATTCTGAGTGTGGGGAAGAGCCAAGGCCCCAACTTGAAGGCAGCATCCCATGTCTGCGACCGTACTGTGAGCCATTTCCAAGTTGGTGTCGGGAAACAGACTCACAACCTCCACCCAGGAGCCCGGCTCGGCGGGGGCAGAAAGCTCGGAGCATCTCCAGAATGCACCTCCCGCATTTTCTCCAGTACCTGATGTGACTGCTTTTGCTGGCCTTATTGCACTTGTTCGGGCTGGAGGTTCAGAAATGAAGCAGCTGGTGTCCCCACCTGGTGTCCCCACCTCTCTTCATGCTCCACAGCGAGCCAGGGATCCTCTCCGTCGGGGTCGGTGTGGGGAGACTATGACTGGGGTTTATGAGGACACGTAGTCGCAGATTTGTGGAAGGAGAACTTGGATGCCAGGAATGCGAACGATTCACCTGGAAATACGGAGAATGTTCCACGCTCGCCCCTTCTAACCAGGTGGAGGTAAACACTGGAAACTGCATGCAGGAAACTGGTATTTCTTCAGGAAAATGGCAGAGTGTAGAGGCTGCATCTAGGCAGACCGGCTTGCATGATGGACACAGAGGGAACACCGACCTTCTGGCTGGACACAGGCCCATCAGGGGACCCGCCTCAAATAGCCACAGGCCCTAAGTGACCAATGGGCTGCTTACAACCAGGCACAGTGACCAAAAAGGGGAGAATTCTGTTCGTCCCCATGCCTGTTCACTTCCCCCCACTTAAAAACAGTCCCCCACCCCGCCTCCTTGCAGACGGCCTCTCTGCTGCTCTGCCCGTGCTCCCTTGCGGAGTGGTCAGTAAACGGCCATCGCCCTTGTTCTCTCTCAGGTGAATCCATCCACTGCATGCAGTATGGAATTCCACTGGATCCTCAGCTCTGGGGGCCCCCATCCGACCGAGAGACACCCCGTTTAGACATTCACAGAAGTTGGCACTGCATGTAGTAAGTTGGCTTTCTGCTGATGCCACATTCCAAGTGGGCTGATGGGCAGTCCCTTCCCTTAGAGATAATGTCCAGCCCTAGAACTCCCCATTCTTGTATTATTAGTCATGCACTGAGGAGAGCAAAAGCTCCTTGACCTTCACGGAAGTTTTGGGAGGTGAGTCCTTTCTACTCAGGCTGGCTGGCCCCACAGACCTCTGAATTCAAATGCCAAGTTAAAAAAAAAAATTAAATAGCAAAGCAGGGAAACTTTCACAGAAACCATCTAGCAGCCTCTCCTTATCTATTTTGACCCAAACTGGGCACCAAACCCAAATCCTTCAAGCTGGCACGGGAGATGGAGCCATGTCACCCACCTCCCCAGCCTTATCAGTATTTCCCCAAGCCACAGAAGGATGGGTGGACACACAAATGTATGTGGGCCCCCCAGTAAGTAAACAGGGAAAATGGATTAGGAACTAGGCCCCCAAGGGCATCCGCTGCAATTAGTTTAGGAAAGACCTAAATTCAGACCAACATTAAAAAGAGAAAAGTCACTGTAAACTGTCACCAAAAAGTAATGATACAGAAGAGAGGGGTTCCATTCGGATTCCTGGAAGTTTTTACAGGCTTTCATAAGAACCGGAATGTTACTATCTGCAAGTGCAGGTGCTTCTCTCAGGAGACTTCTGTTCATAATGAACAGAGAGATGTTCATTCCCACTGGTAGATGGAAGAGGATAAAAACAGGCAACTGTGTGGGAGCCCAGTCGTCCTGGGAGAAACAGAAGCCGTTCCCAGAGCAGGAAGGACCAATCAGCACTGTGGCTACCCGTGACAACCAGGCAGAAAGGACCGGTGCTCACGTTCCACGGCCAAGGAGGAAGGGGGTCTGAGATGCTGGATTAGCTGATGTCCTCGGGAGGAGCATGAATGTGCAAACACAACCCTCCCCTCTCCCAGGAGATGAACACACTAGCTGTCTTCAGGGGTGCCTGGAGAGGAGGTGATTGTGGGAGGGAAATGCATCACTGGGGGCCAGAGGGCATTCGGTGGTAGCCAGTCTTCAGCAGAGACCCCAGTGATGCATGCCTCATGGTAGGCACACCCTCCCCAAGTGTATCAGGGTTGGTCTACACAACCAACAGAATATGGCAGAAGTGATAGTATCTGACCCCTGAAGCTAGGTCCCAAGACAGCTCTCACTCCTTCTCTCTCCCTCTCTTCCTTCTGTCTCTTCAACTGCTTTTCTGGGAGGGCAGCTGGCCGTGTCCTAAGAACAATCCAGAAAAACTCCATGGTGAGGTCCTCATGGCAAGGTTCTGAGCCCCTCTGCCCCAAGCCCGTGAGGAACTGAGCTGCCCAGCCAACAGCCACGTGAGGGAGCCATCTTGGAAGCGGTTCCTCCAGCCCTGGTCAAGCCTCAGATGACCACAGCCACAGCCACCATTTTGACTGTAACCTCAGGGCAGACCTGAGCTGAACTACGAGACTCTCAGAAACTGTGTGAGATAATACATGCTTGATGCCCCCAAGCTACTGAGTTTCGAGAGAATGGCATTACAGCAATAAATAACCAACACGGTCCACATACTTTCTGAACCTGCCAACTCATAAGCTTCTGTAGGTCAAAAAAACATTCACGATGAACTTACCCCTTACAAAATCAGTCCTTGTTCAGACATTCCTCCCTTATTAGCACCAGATACCAACCTTGCCCATCCAACTGGTTCCCAGTGAAACTCCAAGGGTTGAAAGAGACAGATTTCACAAGTCCATGGAAGCATTGTTAGAAAACTGATCAGCAAAGCAACTGACAAACAATGTTGACGTTGCAAGAAGGGCCACCTACCTGAGGATAATTCAGACAGGGGCTGAGCATGGTTTTCAGGGACCCAGTCAGTAGGTGGCACATCAGAGGAACAGGCATGGACACCCAGCAAGGATTTTCCGTGCAGGTGATGTCCACTGGTTCTTTCTGTATGCTCCCCTCTGTCCCCGTGTGATGAGAGATGGTGCTCTCAAATTAAGGGCAGAGGGCACCTTGGATGCTGACCCTCCTCCTCTCTGTGGTCCCTCACAACCCTCATGCATTAGTTGCCCCCTGTGGCCACCACCTATGCATGGGAGCCCTTCCCAACTCCTTTGTGTCAGTTATCCAAAAAAGACTCAAATGTAGTAGGCCCTCCTGAAATTGTGCAAGGAAGTGCCAGGGCCATAAAAACACATACGTTAATGCTGTTTTTGACAAGTACTCATCCATCCAAGCAGGGCCCAGCAGTGTTAATTTAATGGGTTATAAATATCGCTCCCAACAGTCACGGAGAAAGGCAGAGGTATTTGGGAGGCAGAGAGGTCGCCGAATGCTCTGTGCTACACCATGAGGTTCTTCTGATAAACTTTTGGCCCTTCCGTTACTACTCTGAAATGCTTGATGTGCTGTAACTTTGAGTGAAGGAACTGAACTTTGCATACAAGTTTTACTGACAGGCCATCCAGGGACTCCACGTTGGGAGCTGGGATGAGAGGCAAGAAGTATATCAAGGCCACTAGTCTGAAGACCCACCCAGAAATTTAGGAGAACCTTTTGGATTTCTCTAGGCCAAGAAAATGGGGGGGTGGCAGACGGAATAAGAATATTTCCCTTAGAATGTTAAGGACAGGGATGTCCCTAATTGACCATCATGCTACACTTTGAGGTCCCAGCCAGGATACTCTGAACTATTGTTCAAATAAATACCTAGGAGTGGTGTCGCTGGGTGATAGGGTAAGCATATGTTTAAATTTCTAAGAAAACGCCAGACAGTTTTCTATGGTGGTCGCACCATTTTGCATTCCCATCAGCGTGGAAAGAAACAAACATCACCCAGAGGAGAATAAACAGAGGCTGTTTATTTTTTTTAAAGATTTTATTTATTTTATTTGACAGATAGAGATCACAAATAGGGAGAGAGGCAGGCAGAGAGAGATAGGAGGAAGCAGGCTCCAGGCCAAGCAGAGAGCCCAATGCAGGGCTCGATCCCAGGACCCTGGGATCACGACCTGAGCCGAAGGCAGAGGCTTTAACCCACTGAGCCACCCAGGTGCCCCAGAGAGGCTGTTTATTGAGAGCGTCCTGTGTTGCAAGGGAGTAGACCACCATCATTTGCAGGTGGTGGAGACTCCAAGGCAGGCCGTGTGGACAGAAGGCTTATAGTCTGAGAAAGGGAGGGTTCGGCTTTCTTCTGATGGGAGGCAGCAGGCATGGGAAAGTTGTAGGCAAACTAACCAGAAACGGGGCATCCATGTGATTGGTTGGGGGGGGGGGTGCAGATAGGATTTGTCTTTCTCCAGTTGGGGCTAAATCGGAAGCAGGAGCAGAACTCAAGAGATGCTGGTAGTTACGGGCCATATTCTGACTGTTTGGGCCAGTTACTAAGAGGATGTGCTTTGGGTTCCTGAACCGCTGGCTGCAGGGGCTGTAGACCAGACTTCTACTTTTCTATGTCACTCTGGCCATTGTCCTTCGGTAGATGGTCTCTCCCCAGCAGTGTGTGAGTTCTGGTCGCTTTACACCCTCGCCTGCTCTCAGTGGAGATGGGGCTGCCCAGGGGAGATGGGGCTGGGGGTGCCCAGGTGTCTAACAGGTGCACGGTCATGTGCTTCTGTGCCTTTACTTTGCATGTTCATGCTGTTAATGACGCACCACACCAAGTGTCCTCTCACGTTCTCATCCGACATCTGTCTACATGTTTCGGTGAAGTTCCTGTTAGCCTGTGGGCCACGTTTTGCCAAGCTGTTTGTTTTCTTATGATTGAGTCTGAAGACACATACATACATACATTCTAGATGTCAGTCTTCCATAAGATGCCCCGTCCGCAGATTTGTTCTGCCAACGAGAACTGTCTGAGGAACAAGGGTGCCTTTTCATCTAACAGTGTTGTTCACAGAACAGATGTGTTTATTTTATAATAATTTTAGTTATGGGGATGTAAACTTTATCATTCTTTTCCTTTGTGTATCATGTTTGCCTTTGCCTAGAAAAAGGCCAAGAGACTCTCTGCTATGTTTTCTCCTAGAAGCGTTATGTCATATCTTGTATTTTATACTTAGATTTGTGATTCATTCTGAGTTCATTTTTGTATGAGGTGTGAGGAATGGTTCAGTTTGATTTTTTTGGAAAGATTTATTTATTTTAGAGGGGGAAAAAAATGCTGGGTGGGGGAGGGGCAGAGGGAGAGAGAATCTCAAGCAGACTCTGCACCGAGTGTCGAGCCCGATGTGGGGCTCAATCCCACAACCCTGAGATCATGACCTGAGCTGAAACCAAGAGTCAGATGCTCAGCCAACAGAGCCAGCCAGGTGCCCCAAAGTTGTGTGTGTTTGTTTTTATTTTTTTTTAATCCCTATACCCAATGTGGGGCTTGAACTCACAATCCTGAGATCGAGAGTCACGTGCTCCACTGCCTATGTTTCAATGTGATGTCTCCAGTGTCAGTTCTGATACGGCTAACCGGTCACTTGTCTCTTGTTTTCTAGGTCATGACTAAAGGTTTATGAACTTTATTGATCTTTTCCAAGAACCAGCTCTTAGTTTCTCTGATTTCTTTTTTTATTGTTTTTTGATTTTGCTGATTGATTTCTGCTCTTATGGGTAAAACCAATCACTACATAAAAAGCACTGGGAACCAGATAGTGGGTATTAGAGAGGGCACGGATGGCATGGAGCACTGGGTGTGGTACAAAAACAATGAATACTGTTATGCTGAAAATAAATTTTAAAAAATGATTAATTTTTTAAAAAAAAGCACTACAGTTTTATAGTATAACACGAAATCTGGAATGTGATGCCTCCAACTTTGCTTTTTTTCTTTTTTTTTAAGATTTTATTTATTTATTTGACAGATAGAGATCACAAGTAGGCAGAGAGGCAGGCAGGGGATGGGGAGCAGACTCCCTGCTGAGCAGAGAGCCCGATGCAGGGCTTGATCCCAGGACCCTGAGATCATGACCTGAGCCAAAGGCAGAGGCTTTACCCACTGAGCCACCCAGGCGCCCCTGCTTTGCTTTTTCAAGATTGCCTTGGTTATTCAGGGTCTTCTATGGTTCCATATGGATTTTAGAATTGTTCGTTCTAGTTCTGTGAAAAATGTTGGTGGCATATGGATAGGGATTGCATTACATCTGCAGATGACTTTGGGTAGTACAGACGTTTTAACAGTATTTGTTCTTCCAATCCATGAGCATGGGATGTTCCTCCATTTCTTTGTGTTGTCTTGAATTTCTTCTATCACTGTTTTATAGTTTTCAGAGTACAGGTCTTTCACCTCCTTGGTTAAGTTTATTCCTAGGTATTTTATTACTTTTGATACAATTGTAAATGGGATTGTTTTCTCAATTTCTCTCTCTGCTGCTTCATTATTAGCATATGGGAATGCAACAATTTCTGTATGTTGATTTTGGATCCCGCCACCTTACTGAATTCATTTATCAGAAAGCCTAGTTTTTCTAATATTAATATAGTCACTTGATTTTTTCTACTCGTATTTTCACTGTATATCTTTTCCAACTGCTGAATTTTTAACCTATTATGTCATTATATTTAAAGTGTGAAATTATTTGATTTTCAATAATCTCTCGTCAGGACTTTTTTTACTTGTTTGTTTGAAGATTTTATTTGTCAGAGAGAAAGAAAGCACAAGCAAGGGGAACAGCAGGCAGAGAGAGGCAGGCTCACTGCTGAGCAGGGAGCCCAAAGAGGGACTCGATCTCAGGACCCTGGGATCATGACCTGAACCGAAGGCAGACACCCAACTGACCGAGCACCCCAGGCGCCCCAGGACATGGTTTTACTGAGGTCACCCTGGTTGGGGTTTGCCGAGCCTTCTGAACCTTCCACTTTTGTCATCTGATAAATTTGGAGCGTGTTTATCTGTTATTCCGATATATTTTCTGCATCACATTTCATCTTTCTGAGACTTCAGATTGTTCCCTAGACACTGTGAGACTCCAGGTCCTGTGAAAATCCTCCGGAGGATGCTGGTATTTACTGGTGTTTCGATTCAGCAGACAACTGACCTGGTCGGCTCTGCCCCGCCGTCTGTGAGCTGCGGCGTCAGTGCTAACTGAATTCCCAAAGCCTCTGCTGGGCCGCTCTGGGGCTGCCCTACGCACGCGCAGCCCTGCGAAGCAGCCGGGATGTGTGTAAATGCACACACAACTAGGGCTCCCTCTGCTCGGGCGCTCTCCTCCCCTGGATGTTCCCTGACCTCGTCACCCTCCAGGGACCTACTGTTGCATCCTCTCGCTAGAAAGAAGGGGTTTCTCCTCAGGTGTCGGTCCCCTGTGCTAATCTGAACGACGGGGCTGCCCTCGGTGCCAAGAGGGGAGAGAAAACAAAGCAGAAAGTCACAGAGACTCGCCACCCTCCTCCATCACACTGTCTCCCTTTTCCAGTTCCTCCGGCCATAAATGTGGGTTTTCTCAATGTGAGGGGCCCGCACCGTGCTCTGCAACTCCAGCCACGCTGGGCCAAAACCAAGAGAGAAAAAGAAAAAATTTTTAAAAGGGAGCATCACTGCCACACCCCTGAGCTTAAGGGAGCTTCTTTTCTTAGTTCTATGGCCAAGAGGACAAATGTTTCTCTCTGTATCTTGGCTGCCCCTCCCCGCTATGCAGTCCCACACTGAAGTCAGTCTCAGGTCAGCATCAGCATAAACACAAGCGAACAAGTCAGCGGGGAGGGTCCCCGGTGACACATCATTCCTGAGGTTTGGGCTCCCGGCCCAGTCAGCCACCTTTGTTGATTTCACCGGCTCCCCAGGTCATCGGGGCGCTCTGGTTTCCCGCGGTGTTTAGGACTTGCTGGAGGCTATTGTTAAGTTGTAATAACACACATCCAATGGGTGAGTGTTGAAAATATGGTGCCAAGTGACGGAAATCAGACCAAAAAAAAAAAAAAAAAAAAAACCACGTATGGTATGATTCCATGTAAGTGAAATGTTGAGTCAAATCCAAAGCGACAAGAAGCAGAACCATGGTTTCCCAGGTTTGAGAGGAAAGGAAGAAGCGTGGGAGGGGAGAGATGGGGGGGGTCAGTTTGGAAGAAACCGGATATTTGGGCTCTCTTTTTGGGAGGCAGAGTGTTTTGAAATTAGTAGTGATGATTGTGTAACTCTGTGAACATACGTAACAACACCGAATTACAGACACTTGAAAGGGGGTGAACTGTGCATTATATCTCAATGAAGTTGTTATTTAAATACATATTTGGACACTTAAGGGCTTTTTATTACTCATTTTCAACCTATGCTGTATTCTACATGGAAGTAAATTTTAAGAATTCCTGGTTGTAGGTTAACACTAAGTGGATGCACACATTCATTCCAAGGGGCAAACTCAGGGGCAGTCTGGGACTCAAGGTTGCTTCCAACATGGTTTGTGTCTCCAGCCCAGATCCCAGAGCACTTATCGTCAAACTGTGCAAACATCTGAGACAACTTTTTAAGGTTTAATTCCAACCCCTGAAGTACGCTTTGATGAAAACACAAACAAAAATAAACAAACACAGGAGGACTAGCTTAGATCTGCAGCTTTTCTTTCCAGAATCATCTATTTCTTCTGGGGAAGCTTTAAGTACGATACATCAGACACAGATTTCTGCAAACCGCTGGAATCAGCCTTAAATGCACAAAAAAAGTGCCAAGTTTTAAACAGGTGTTTGAACACTGACCACAGACGTCACGGAGAAGGCCATTAGGTATGAGACAACAAAATGTAAGAAAATAAGGGTTTCCATTTTTAAAAAATCAAATTTCTAAGAAGAAAAGCATAGATTCAAAAAATAAAGAATGCAAAGTGTGAATTCAAAACTTTTCCCTTTTTTACTGTAATTTTTCACTTTTTCATTTGAAAAAGTATGCTGGCATCATTATGTAAACAGAGCTTAATAAAGTTCAATGAAAGAACGTCGCTGTCTCAAAAAAAAAAAAAAAAAGAAAGAAAGAAAGAAAGAACGTCGCTGTCTCAAATGGTTTCCTAGCCGTGATTGTTAAAATGACCCTTTTCAATTCAGGACAACTCAAACTCTACAACTGATGTGCTTTGGGTGTCAAGTGCACAGCCGGCCCTGGGTGTGGACGGCAGCAAAGAGGACGCCTGCGGTCACCACAGACACTGGGACAGGCTGCACTCCCCAGCACGGCTGCCGCACTGACCTTCCTCCCACCGAGTGGCTCACTCCGTTCAACCTCCTTGCTCCTGAGCGGACCCCCCGACACTGCCTCAACCAAGAGGGTACAAAAGAAATGACATTCAGTGACTTGCGAAGCTAGGTCATAAAAATTTCAGGCTCTCCCTTCCACCTGGTTCTCTGAGAACCCAGCTGCCACGCTGCGAGGAAACCCAGGCCACACGGCGAGGCCCACATCCGTGGGCCCGTGAACACACAGCTTTAGCCGCCGGATGTGTGAGTGAGGAAGCCTTTGAGAGGACCCCGGTTCTGGTCGCAGCTGGATTCTAACCACGTGAGAAGTTCCACGTGAGGACTCCCAGGCACTGGTAACCCCCAGAACCATCACGGTCAGGATTTCAAGTCTCCGTGTTTTGGGGTCACTTGTTACCGGCATCAGGTGCCCAGAATAGATTTCGGTACCAAGAGTGGAACGCTACCGAAACAAAGACCCCAAGGCGTGGTGTTGGCATCAGGACCCGAGGTTGGGTGGGAACCTAAAGCCTTCAAGGAGGCGGGAGCTTGACATAAAGTCAGAAAAGTATTAGCGGGAACTCCAGGAAGGGCTTATATGAGGAGGGGAAGTGTCGTCATTCGTCTGGTATCATTACCTCATAGAGGGAACTCCGTCCACCCACAGCACCCTGGAGGGTGGGAACTGCCTCTAGTGGGCTGTGTGACACAAGGAGACCCCCCGCACAGAGTGCCCTCCCTGCCCGCGATGACACGCAGGAGAGGTTAAGGTCAAGACGAAACGTTACGTAGGAACGATCCAACGCTAGCTGGGCTCTAACTAAATCTCTTCGTCTCATCTGCTCCAGAAGACCGACACGACCGAGAAGATATCTTGTGGGCAGAGATCCAGTTCGGGGCATTTTCAGGAAAATGTGGTCCAGAGAGTAAGCCGAAGGTGTGACTGTCACTTAATAGTAAAACCTCAGAAAGATTCAAGGTGGGACCTCAGCCAAAGGCCTTTTAAGGAACTTAAGGGTAGGTCTAGCAAAATTTCTCTGTTAAAATAATAGAGCTTTTAAGAACGTTAAGGGCAAGGAGTGCAAGCTAGAGGAAAGGGTTATCATGGAGGTCTGCATGTGGACGTCGTCTACTGGGCTGGATGACAGCTGATACATGCGACGCCCACAGGGTTTCTTTTTTAATTACACGAGCTTGAACTGAAAAGAACAACAACAGTACAAACCGGAAAGAGAACACTGGACCCACAAACTCCTTCAATAGGCAAGAATCAGGCTAAGAAAAGGACTCACCTACCAACATGAGCTTCTATTTACGGAAAAGGAAAGATGACCTCCAAGAGGAAGGCCAAGAGGCATGGCGGGCTCGAGGGCAGCGGGATTGAGCCTTAACCCAGGACCACACCTGCGAGACCATCTGGACAAGATGGTTTAGGGACAAGACCCGGACAAGAGCCCGATTCTAGGCTGCTGCCTTAATGGGATGAGAGTACTTCGCACGTGGGAGGGGACGGCGGGTGCTCAGGGGATGGACTGTGCCAGGCTGAGTTTCCGAACGTTTCCACGCCGCTGTGGAACATCCGCGTGCTCCTCTGTAACACCCATACTCCTCCCGCAGAACGCTGGGTCTGGCTCCCCCTGTTCCCCTTCCAAAATCAGGTTAAAAGCCACACTCTTCCTGGTACCGTGTTATCTGGAGAGCCTTGCTTGCAGAACCCGGGCCACACGTAGATGCTCTGGCCAACAGCCCTTACTCGAGATGCCAATCAGCAGCCAGTATCAACCACCAGAGGAATGAGGAAGGCTCCGAGGTAGCCCCAGCCCGGCCAAGTGCCTGAGCCGCAGCAGATAAGTGACATGACCACCAGGGTCTGCAGTCACGGGGTTCGGGGATGAATCACTGTGCAATCAGACAGTTGGCACAGATGCAGCGGCTCAGGACAGGAAGTAGCAGAGAGCCTGCAGAGAGCTCCCCCAGACCTTGCTGCAGGACAGGCTGACGAGCTCTTAAGGACGGGACAGAACTCTCTGGGCAGAGCACCTGGGGGCAAACAGGGCGTGTGTCCACCCCATGGTGTCCTCATTCTGGATGTCAAGATGCCTGTGGAGCCTCTTGTTGAATCAAGTGTGGGGGGTGGGGATGGGCACAAAACACAGGCCGGAAACACAACTGGTTTTCAGGTCAGCCGCCAGCCGATTTCCCAACCCCTGCTCAGTATCGACGGATCATCTCCGCGCTCGAGAGCCCGGCTGACGGCGTAGAGTAGATTTTGCAAAGGAGACACCATGGGGAAGAGAGATGAAAATTTTTAATCCGTCTCCAATCAACCAGAAGGAAGCAGGAAATAATGCCCAGAAAGGAGGGCCTCCGGGAAGGGTCCTGTCCCGCCCTTTGGAGGGAAGGGAGAAGCACTGGGCGGTGGCAGGTAGGGTCCAGGGGTCACAGCAACTCTGTGCCCAGTCTTGTCCCCGCCCATCTCTCCAGGCCAGAATGTGTGTAGCAGGCTTGCGGCGACAGAAAATTATTTTTTCAAGAGAGCATGGAACAGGGTAAAGGGATAAAGACTGTTCTCCTTCAGCAGCCGAGTGGATGTCTCATAGGGAATTTCTTAGGAGAGCACCGAGACGACATCCATGGGCTGTTGACAGAGTCTTGAGGACCTCGCACATATCCGAACCCTGTAAGCTGGGAGGCAGTTCAAGGAAACATAACCTTAAGGACGGGGGCCGGGAGGTTTCAGCAGACCTCCGGGACACAGTGGCGAGCAAAGACAACAGAGCAGATGAATAAGTAGAAACCAGCGGGAGCTCGGTTGCTGACCTCTTCTCTTACTTTCTGTGGTTAGAAAGTGCTGACCGCACAGTGACCGACATCCTTCTGTGTCTCAGTAGCAGGAGAATGCATTTATTGTTTGAAATTCAGGATGTTTCTCGCTCTGAATCTTTTAGAATCAAAAGAAAGTTAACTTGGGCGCCTGGGTGGCTCAGTGGGTTAAGCCTCTGCCTTCAGCTCAGGTCATGATCCCGGGGTCCTGGGATCGAGCCCCACATCGGGCTCTCGCTCAGCAGGGAGCCTGCTTCCTCCTCTCTCTCTGCCTGCCTCTCTCCCTGCTTGTGATCTCTGTCAAATAAATAAATAAAATCTTAAAAAATATATATTTAAAAAATAATAATAAATTTAAAAAAAATCTTTTAAAAAGAAAAAAAGTTAACTCATCAGCCACAGGATGCTAAGTGCAGAGCTCACGCTGTTACCCAACGGTGTGGTCTCTTGGCAAAAAGAGAGATGAGGAGATGATTAAGCGATCGGACCCTGTGCTTTATTGACAGTCAAACGATGATAATCGTCACACATTCCAAGGAAAGACCAAATTCAGGAGCAAGCTGACGATGCACGGGTTTTTGTGTTGTTTTTTTTTTTTTTTAAAGTTGGGGTGAACTCCCAACTTCACAACCTGGAAACTTTTAGGGCTGTGTGGGTACAGGTGGGCGGACCTCGAGACACAAGGAACTCCTTCGTCTGGAACCCGAAAACACAGGAAGGAGAGAGCAGAGCGCGACCAGGCCTCCCGGGTCTGGAATGTGCAGAAACATGCCCCGCGGCTCGGACGGGGCTCCTGCGAGGGGCAGGAGTGACCAGGGCCACTCGACTGCCCAGGGCCCTCTGTGACAGCTCTGCGGGCTCCAGGGCTCCATGGCCAGGGGTTCACGAAGAGCGTTCAAGGCTCACAAGGATCCACAGCGGCCCGAGGCCCTCACGCTCTCTAAGCCGGCATCTCCAGGGTTTTCCGAGGAAAGCACGCCCTCCTGAGGCTCGGTGGGCAGGACAGTGACAGCCCCACAGTGGGGTCCCCGCTGTCCGGCCGCGTGGGGCTCAGGGAGGCGGCTTGGTTCACCAGGCGTTTCAACATGGGAGTGGAGTATGGGCGTTGGTTATATGAACGGAACTTTCATCTTAAAAGGGAATGGCGAGATACAGAGAATTGAAGGCATTAATTTCTTATGCATCTGGCTCTACCTGGAGAGTAAGATCCGTGCGTGTCCGTTATGCATGCAAAACCCGTCACGGTCAGGGCACAATCCAAAACGCTGACAGCAGGAACCGTCATGTCGGCCCCGCTGCGTTGCTCTCAGGGGGTTACTGGGATGTGAGTCGTCCGGAGGCGCTATTACAAGGTGCAGGCTGGCCACAGCGGGCTCTAACCAAGTCTCTGAGAGCCTTAGAGCCCAGTGACCTGGGAAGGGAGACACGGGGTGTTTTGGGCAAACTCCAGAACCCAGGAGAAAGCTGGCCACTGGAAGTTTTCTTTTTAAGTGAAATTCCAAGTCACATGGCATCACTTGAGAAAACGACAATCTTGCAAGCAAGTCTCAAAGAACTGGGCGTTTTCCGTTGGGTCAGGTCACTGTGGACTCCATATAAGGCACGGGTTTAAAAACTGAATGAGGAAGAGGCTGAGACCCCCTACCCACACCTGCGACATCAGGAACGCGTGGCTGAGAATTCTGCAAACACCTTACCTGGGATTCAATCCCAGGTAACCTGAGCCCCGAGACTCTGAGAGACAGAATGAAGGAAAGCAAAGCCCTTATCAATGTCCTGACAGAAGACAGACGACAATCCTGGGAAGAGGAGCCAGAAGAACAGGTCAGGTCACACGTTCACTGGGATTTCTGACAAATGTCACCACCTGACAGGTCTGCAAGGACGGAGATGGGGCCTTTGTGCCAGGAGCATGTTAGAAACACGTCCGTCGATCTGCAGACTCGGAGACTGGAAGGAGAAAGCACGCTAGCCGGACCGCGGGGACAGCCTACCTCTGATCTAGGACACACCGTGAGCTTCACGTAGGGAAGACGCACCCCATCCCGCTGGAGCCGAGGCTTCTCCTGAAGGAGGAGTTCGTCCAGGAACAGCCTCTCCTGGCGGGACGTGTCCAGGGTCCGGCTGTGGTGCTCCCTCCTCCCATCCTGCCCCCATCCTTGGAGACATCGCACATCCATCCAGCGACAGGAAAGCTTTATCTTGGTGCTTCTGACATCCTTGTTTCCCGAAGCCCAGACCGACCCTTCCCACTTCACTGCTCCCAGGCTCGGGCTGGCTGAGGCACAATGCGATCCTTCTAGTCTGTGGTCCCTGAGCACAGGAGGGAGGGAGCCCTAGAAGAATGGCAGCCCCCCCCCTCCCCGAGGCCAAGAGCTGAGGATTGGTCAAGAAGTAGGGTTGGGGGGGTGCACCTGGGGGGCTCAGTGGGTTAAGCCTCTGCCTTCGGCTTAGGTCAAGATACCAGGGTCCTAGGATCGAGCCCCCCGTATCAGGCTCTCTGCTCAGCAGGGAGCCTGTTTCCCCCTCTCTCTCTGTCTGCCTCTCTGCCTACTTGTGATCTTTGTCAAATAAATAAAATATTAGAAAAGAAAAAAAAGAAGTAGGGTTGTGGAGAGGTCCCTACGGCCTCCCTCAAACACAGCACATGGCATACAAAAGAAACATGTTCCCCCCAGGTCTCCCCCCCCATCCATCCACTCCATACTGGGCATGGGGAAGCCAGGTTTTATGATCGTGACGAGGGCACTTCCTCTCGGTCCAAAGAGATATTGCAAATGCTCCTGATAAAGCACGGATGACCCAACTCTTCACACCCCCCACTCCTTAAGCCCCACTGCGACTGTGAAGGAGTTTTTAAAACATATAAACCCTCAAGAATAAAGACAGCAGGAGAGGCGGCAACCGAAGATGAAAGATGTCAACCGATTCTGCCACCTGAGAGCAATCAAGGCATGACTGTCACAATCGACTGGGAAAAGGTGAAAAACCTGGCGCATGGAGGGGGGTGGAGCTGGGCTCTAAAACCCTGAGAAGCAAGCCAACTCCTGACACAGACTGTCCTGAAAAGGCTCCGAAATCAAAGGCACCCGTTACCTCTGAAGACACAGATATAGAGGAGGCCGGGACAACGGAAAAGTCGCTGAAAATCCTTAAGGACAGGGGATCTCCTTCCCCTGCATCTGGACAGCCAAGCAATGAATTCTGGGCCACAAGGTCACTTCCTGGGCATACCAGGCACGGCTGGGAGGCTGAGCACCTTCTATGCTGAAAACCACCCACCAGCCAGGGGGATGCCCAGCCCCCCACCCAAGCTTCCAGAATGCCAGCACATGGGCTGCGAGAGAGAGGGCTCCTGCTCGAGGAAACTGAGCCTGGCCAAGTCTGCAAACTCGGGCACAAGTCAAGCAGGTCCGCACCTGGTCCCCTTCCGCAAAGCCCTCCAGCACGGAGTCCCAGGGCTGTCCACGAGTTTCCAGTCAGCGTCTCCAGGGCCCTACTTCTGAGGAAAGGGGGACGAGCACCAGCAGGTGCTGGAGGGAAGTTTCTGGGGTGAGATACAGAGACCACATGGGAGGGGAACTTGGAGAAAAGAGATAAGAGGGAGCTGAGGAAACTCTTCTAAAAAAAAAATTAATGGGACACCAAGGTGGTTCAGTGGTTTAAGCATACGACTCTTTGTTTCGGCTTAGGTCATGATCTCAGGGTTGTGAGACTGGAGCCCACATCAGGCTTCATGATCAGCGGGGAGTCTGCTTGGGATTCTCTCTCTCCCTCTCCCTCTGTCCCTCCCCCTCCCCCTTGTCATCTTCCTTTCTCTCTCTCTTAAAAAGAATTATTAAAATAAAAAAAGAGGTAAGATATTATAGCCACAAAACAAGAACTAATTTTTTTTAAGATTTATTTATTTGACAGAGATCACAAGTAGGCAGAGAGGCAGGCAGTGAGAGGAGGAAGCAGGCTCCCCGCTGAGCAGAGAGCCCGATGCGGGGCTCGATCCCAAGTCCCTGAGATCATGACCTGAGCCGAAGGCAGAGGCTTAACCCACTGAGCCACCCAGGCGCCCCAAGAACTAATTTCTTTAAAAGGGTCATTCAGGGAATAGAGATGAGCCCTTGGAAATAAAAGTACAAGAGCAGAAATGAAAATTTCAAAAGAAGCGTTGAAAAAGTCATGAAATTTCCCAGAAAGACACAAAGAATAGTTTAGATTTCCTGAGTGAGAGAGGGCAGGGAAAGGTGAGGACAGGAAATAGAGAAACTTTCTAGAACCCAAAGAGTGTTAGTTCCAGATCGACACAACCCACAAATGCCAACAGAACACGTAGGCCCAGGCACGCCACTGGGGGATTTCAGAATGCTGGGGGACAAAGAACAAATCCTAAAACCTTCCAACGAAAATGTCAGGCCACTAAGTGACTCAAGATGACATCAAACTTCTGAATGGCAACACTGGAAACCAAGAAAAATGGGGAAATGTCTACAAGATCTCGAGGGGAAAATAGTGTCTCACCCCCGTACGTGACCGAATACTCAATCAAATAAGAGTATTTCCAGACAGGCAAGGAGTAAAAACATTTCACGTCCTACACAGTTTTTCTCCAGAAAGTGTTAAGAGGATATGTTCCGCTGAAATAAGGAAAGAAGCCAAGAAAGAGGAACAAACAGGCCCCAGGAAACGGAGGAGAGATGCAGAGAATTCCCATTGATGATGAAGGTTCGTTCCAGAATAACAGTCGAACGGCGGGTCCAGGGACACCTGGGGACACCCGGGGGGCTCTGTCGGTGAAGTGTCTGCCTTCAGTTCAGGTCATGATCTCAGGGTCCTGGGATCAAGTCCTCCACAGGGAGCCTGCTTCTCCCTCTGCCCCTCCCCCTGCTTGTGCTCGCTCTCAAATAAATCTAGGTAAATAAGTAACAGGCCTGGAATGTTCCAGAGTAACAGGTAAATGGGGGTTTGGAAGGTTCCAGGGTAACAGACAGTCGGTCCAGAAAACAACGAATCCAGGAGGAAACGGTAAGTACTCCTCCATGAATGAGTGAACGAATGAATGGCTTCCTTTGATGAAATATACACTACGATTTAATATGTAGATATATTTTGAAGTTATTACAGAGACGTCACAACAGAAGATCAGGAATAGCATGGCTTTCCCCCCACACGGCCTCCACGGTTTCGTCCTGTTTTCTGATTCCCATTTGGAATGCCCGCTAAGACTTTCTCTTCCTGCACCTGCTGTCCAGACAGTTCCCGGCTTCCCCAACCCCTCCTCCGTGTTCCGCTTACTTGATGCCGACCATCTTGTTACAAGAGCACCTGTGTCACTCCTAGGTTCAGAGGTCTTTTTGGGGTGCGGGCCTCAGTGTTCCATGGAAGCAGGGGCCGGCGTGCATGTGTCTGCAGCCCGGCGGGCAAGCGTCCTCACCATGACCACGTGGCCAGGTGAGAGCAGAGATGCCGGGAGCCCGAGAGCCTGTCGGTCCTGCCACCTGGGCATTCGAGGCGTTCTTGACAATAGGCATCTCGCCAGTCACAAGCCAGAAACCTCCCCACTAGGGACCGTGTTGCTCCTGACTGGAGAGGAAGGAAGGAGTAAGGACTAACCCTGGAGTGGGGTGCTCAGACTGCTATGCGGGAGTTGGCGGAGGCAGACCCTGCCCGAGGGACCCGAGACCCAACACAGGTGCGCTTGGGAGCCGGGCCAGAGCCCCTGTGACTCTGCAGATGAGAGGCTGAAATTCACAAGCAACAGAAACTGACTAATTACGGAGACAAGCGAGGAAATTCAAACACGGGCAAAATGTTAGTAAGAGCCTTCTTTCAGCTGTTAAATTTTTTCTTAGAAAAGATTTTGCTAATTCATTTACGGGAGAGCATGAGCAGAGGCAGAGGGAGAGGGAGAGCAGGCTTCCGAGGAGCAGGGAGCTGGACGCGGGGCTCGATCCCAGGACGCCAGGACATGACCTGAGCCGAGCGGGACGCTTCACCAGCCCCCAGGCGCCCCCCCACTGCTAAATTTGAGCAGACAACGGCTGTCTGAGGAGATATTATGTAAATATTTGAGGCTGTGCAAGTGTTTAAGGGGAGAGAAGCAGGCCGATTCGGTATGATTTACTCTCAAACGCCAAAGAGAGAAAAGGATACAGACAATGCGTGTGGGGCGGGGTGGGGGGGTATCACTGTGTGGCTACTTTAACTGAAAGGTACTGATACTGTTACCTTTTCTCCATTTTTCAGGATTTCTTTAAGTTAGAAGTTGTAAAAATTCTTCGTAAGTCAAGTACTTTGTTTGCTACAAACAATCCAAGTGTGAGTGTTCAAACGTCCCGCCCCTGGGCTCCCGGGGCCACCGCTGGGGGCTTGGTGCGACTCCTCCACATTCTTCTGCCCCCAACGCCTGCCCCCCCCAGAAGGTGGCGCCACTGCCCTCTGGCACTGTCTCCCACCGCCCTCCTTGGGGGCCCCCACTGTGCCTTCCTCTCTCCCGGGAGATGGAGATCTGCGAGGAGGGAGGGGCTGTGGCCACGGGTCTGGCGTCCTCCCCGACCTCCCGGGCCCCTGGCAGAGCGCAGGTAACCTCCTGACTGGCCGACAGGGACTGGAATGGTCCAAGTGTAAACAGATTCAGATTCCTGGTGTTTGGGACCCCAAAACGTGGCTTAGGCACTGTGCTGCCTGCCACAGGGGAGCTGGAGCCCAAGCACCGTGCACCCTGGAAGGGGTCGGGGGCGCAGGGAAGCGCGGCTCCTCTTGAACTCGGGCCACACACGGCTGCAGCTACTTACCATCTGCGGTCACTCTGGGCCGCGCATCCTGCCAGGGACCCCAGAGGAGCGCCCCCCACAAGCCCCCACAGCCATTCTGCAGGGAAATCCACGGGGCAGGCTGCAGGGACCCCACGCGTCCCTCCCTAGGGCCCAAGCAGAGAATCGGGGACTGAAGGGCAGAGGGAACCAGGCACTTGGGCTGGGGACCACGGGGACCCCAGGAAACAAAGGCCCAGGCAGGGCACAAGGGGCAGTGCAGTTCCAGGGGCAGACCCCAGGCAGGGCAAATGTGGCTGCCCCTTCCGTTGGCTAAGGGAAGATGGCTTGATGACATCCATGGCCAGGCCACACCCTGCGAGAGCTCAGATTCAGGTCCCCTCCCTCGATGCACATCGATGGGCTGGAGCAGGGCGCTCTGCCTTTTGGGGAGCTTATCACACGGTAGGGACGGTCTGTTTATCTCCCACTCGGGGCTCCTCAGGGGACTGGGGCCTGTGTCCGGGGGCCCTGCCCCAACCACCCACCGTGCAACGGTACTAGCCACGGCGCAAGCAGCAGCAGGTGTGGGGCTGGGGACGCGGGAGACAGAGCAAAAGCAGCTGTCTCTGCTCTCGAGGTGCTCACGCTCTGTGGGAGGAGACGAGCTCCAAACAGTCATGGTGAAGAATATGTATCGGCTAGCGGGTAGGGCCACGAAGTGGGGTGGGCTGGGGAGCAGGGTGAGGGCCTGGGGAGGAGAGACAGCAGAGTGGGTTAGCAGGATGGGGGGTTAGTACGAGCAGCAGCAGCGGGGTTAGCAGGAGCAGGGGGGTTAGCAGGAGGTCCAAAGCCTCTGAAAACATCCGCTCTCTGTCCCTGTGAGCGGTGGCCGCTGCCCAGACCTGAGCTCTGCCCGGGAACTGTCCCTTCCCAGGGGTGGTACAGGAACTGCACGTGGGGCCAAGGGGCTGCCCATCCCCAACTGACGGGAGCCACTGAGAACGTGAGCAGGGCCGAGGCAGCTGACGGGTGGCCGCCAGCCCTGTGTGGAGAGGTGACAGTACAAACCCAGGGTCCCCTTGCCACACCACCTGCTCCTCTCCCCTCCCCCTGCAGAGTCTTGCTCCCTCCCTTTTCTGGGGAGCAGGGCCCCCACCAGGTTTGTGAGGCGGCTCTCCCTGAACCCACTGATGGCAGACAAACCCTATGGACATTTCTCAACCGCACGTTGTCCCCCTCCTGTTTGAAGCTCTTCTCTCACTGTCCGGGACATCAGCCCTTCTGTGGTCTCTTCTCTCCCCGTTAAAGGCTCCTTTTGCCCCTAAAATGTGGGTGTGATCAACGTTCCGGATGCCACCCACTTCATTCCCTCCCATCACCTCCGTCCCTGGGTGCCTGCCCCCCCAAATCTCTCTGCCCTCCTCGACCCCACACCCCCGTGCTGGGCCCTACACCTCTGGCTGCATGGCCTCCTAGAGACACTGCTCGCTCGGGATTTCAAATACTGCCAGACCGTGGGTTCCTTTAGAAAAACACCTCAAATAACGCATTACTTCCCCAATGACTGCCACCCTGCTTCTAGGCCAAAACCACTGGGCATTTCATAACCCAAAACCACTCTGTCCTTGGCAACAGGCCCTGTCATTTGGGGATTAGCTACAGTTCCCAGCTCCCAGCCAGCCCACCCCACCCCACCCAATTTCTACAGAACAGTCAGCAGGAAGGACACTGGTGGGAGGCTACAGCCTGGGCCAGGCACGGGGCTTCCTGAGGACAAACAGACTCAGGGACTGCTCCCAGGCGAGGCCCAAGGAGCCTTTGGCAAGGGTCCACCGAAATGAAGCATTCACGACCCTCCCAGCAGCCCAGGCCCGGACAGCCACCAGAGGGCGCTCAGATGCTGGGGAAGCCTTTAAGCTCCCGACGTCCCTGCAGCCGGCCCCTGCCCAAAGTCACCTTCCCCAGCCTCCACGGAGACCACCGCACATTCCCTGAACCGTCTCTGAGCCAAAGCTCATGGGAAACAGAGCTCATCACTTCTCTCAGTGAGGTTCAACTTTAGAGGAACCCTGGCCAGTAGCAAACAAAGCCCAAACCCCGACACAACCTCCTGCGGCTCCAGGACCCGTGTGCGCATCCCCATGACTCCTGCTTCTGTCTGCACCTGTCCCCGCTCCAGCCCTGGACTGAAGTCACCCACAGGAGCCAGGCTCTCCTGCGCTGCCTCCCCCAGCCACCTCTGACATCCCCCTGTCCACTAACCACAGAGGGACCCAAAAACAACCATCTCCTGATCCCTCTGAATGTCTCCCGGGCAAGCACACGCTAGCCTTCCAGCTCGGTGCTCCCGTGAAAAGGTAATTCACAGACCCAAGCTGCTTACGGGGATCTCGGGCAAGGTCCAGAGCACAGCCCTGATCGCTACCATCCGCGTGGGATCATTAACCGCCTGGAGAATTTAATCAACTGTCCTGCTGTCTGGTCAGCGCACTCTCCCTTGGCCGCGAGCATGGAGGCGGGTTGATGAAAAGCTCGCTGAGAACAAGCGCTCCCCCATCTCCACAGGCATCAATCCAGAAACCCGGAGGGGTTCGTCTGCCCAACCCTGTTCTGAACCATGAAGCCGTTCTAGCCCCGAACGGTGACCTGGCTCAAGGTCAAGCCAAACATGCTCTAATTACCTGCCCCGGGTGACCAGACCCTGGAACCGACCGCAGCCACAGTAAGGAAGCGGGCTCGGGCAGATCAGAGGAACAGAGCACAAGATCAGGAAACAGACCCAAACCCATGCAGAAATTCAGAAATCTAGCAAAGCTGGGGCTTCAAACCAGGAAAAGACGGACCATTTGATGGATCCCGTGGGGACAGAACAGTACAGTCAGATCTGTGTCCCGCACATCAACACTCACGTGCACACGTCTGCACACACATATACGCTCGCTGGACCCCACATCCATACCTGTGTGCACACGTGGTCTGTACACATGTACACACACGCCTGCTTGCTGTGTGGCAGCAAGAGCTAGGGAAGCGGCGCAGAGACTCGCTGGGCACACAGCGGAAGTGAAGGATGGCGCCGGCCACGGCAGGCAGAGGGAGGAGGCTGAGAAGCCACAAGGCGTCACCTGCAGACCCGCCCACTCCCCCCCCCGCCCCCGCACACCCCGACTGAGCTCCAGCCACTCCCACACCATCTAGCCGAAGCCTGGCCTCTGCACGTCCCCAGCCTGACCCGCCCTCGCGGGTCTTGTGACCAAGACAGGTCACACAGGGCCGACAGAACTCCCGCTGGAAGAGGAACCTTTACACACCACTGGTGGGGACATGCGCTGGGGCAGCCGCTCTGGCAAACAGGATGGAGGTTCCTCAGAAAGTTGAAAACAGCTGCCCTACGCCCAGCTCCCGCTCTCCTGGGTGCTCACCCAACGGACACGCACACGGTGATTCAAAGAGGCAGCTGCCCCCCAATGTTCACAGCAGCCCACAACGCCCACAACAGCCACACTGTGGAGACGCCAGACGCCCGCTGCCCGGTGAGCGGGTACAGAGGCGGTGTGCGCACACGTGGAATTTAAGAATCAAAACAGGATCACAGGGGAAGGGAGGGCAAAATAAAATCACATGAGAGCAGAGAGGAGACAAACTGTAAGAGGCTCTTAAGCGTAGGAAACAAACTGAGGGCTGCCGCAGGGGAGGGGCTGGGGGGCTGGGTAACTGGGGGATGGGCACGGAGGGGGCATGTGTAATAAGGGTGTTCCACACACCTGATAAATCACGGACCTCTGCTTCTGAAACTAAAAATACGTCCTGTTAACTAAGCTAAATTTAAATTAAGAATATTTTTAAAACAAAACAAAACCCCTAATATGTGTTCTGCCCAATGCCTCCTGCGGCACCCCCTCGCCACCCACTCCTGCTCCCAGCCTGCCACCTACCCGGCCCCATCACCCTTCCCCAACCCACCGGCCACCTTCCGCACCCCGAGAGGGCTCCCGATTCAGGACGTCTTACTGGCTGCGCTGGGAGCCCCCCCAGCCCTGCACCACCCTCGCATCACCTCCTGCCAGCCCTTCATTCACCGCCCATCTCGGGGAGACCCCCGAACCCTCCTACCTAAAACCCACGCACACACGCACGCACGCACACACAAAGGTACACACACACGCATGCCCAGGTGCAGGAACACGGTGGGCGCGGCATGTGCTGTGTAAATCCTGCACTTTCGACGTCTGAAAATTCTCATCAAATGTTGAAAACACACCAAACACCCCAGTTCCCCTCTCCCCGCTGCAAACCCAGCACCTGCTCACTCATGGTGCCCATCTGCTCTCTGCCCCGCCACACAGCGTCCGGAAGCTCAGCCCCAGGGAGCTGGAGGGGGAGTTTCTGCATTTCGTGCGCTGCCCTGCCTGCTGCCAGTGAAACCGCCCATCACTGTACCAGCAGCAAACCCTAGTCTCGACACTGTGCCCTAACCACACAGAGACAACTGGGAGAGGAAATGGGGGGCTACCCCCACACCCTCTGTGCTCCTCCAGAATCTCCTGTGACCGGGAGGCATTTCTAAAACACGGATTAAGGAAAAAGCAGCGGCTACTACGCAACCGGTACTCGGTGTCTGATGAATAACCACATCGCAACTCCGTGAGATGGGTCCATCCTTGTTGTAAGGCACCACCTTCCCCCGGAAGGCTGAAGGGAAGGCCGTGCATGCCTGCGTGTGTGCGCACCCGTCCCAGGGCCTGCACCCATCCCAGGGGCGTGCGCCTGTCCCAGGGCGCGCGCCCATCCCAGAGAGCGCGCCGGACCCCCAGCGCACGCCCGTCCCATGCACTCACCAGCCCCTCAGCCCCGCCCTGCACGCCCATCCCTGTCCCCGCACAGCCACCCATCCCCGCAGGAGCACATGACCCAGAGGGCCCGTCCCCATCCACACCCACGCACCTGTCTCAGGGCGCCCACCCTTGCTCCTCGGCTCTTACCACAGCTTTGACGGTGGTATCGTGATTACCTAGAAAAACGACCTTAATCTCGGCAGAGAACGCTGACGAATTCAGAGAACAAGGACCAGGTCTGCAAACAGACTTTTACACGATGCCGTGAAAAAAAGGCAGGTCCAGATGTGAACACAATGCTACAGGCAGAAGTTCGCGTGTGCGCACGGACGCGCGGGTCTACACGCAGCACAGCTACACGGAGACGAACACGGACTAACATCCGCGACCAGGGACTCTATGCGATGGTCGCCCTCCTCTTCCAGCCCTTCCACAGGCTTGGGGTTTTTCAAGATAGCAGGTTGGGGGAAAGGTTTTGTAAACCTGAGTAAGTTGCCAAAAATTGGCCTAACGAGGGCCTTCAGGACACGCACACTCGGGAAGATAAGCTCCCCTGTCCGCATCTTCTGGGCCCTCGACCTGTGCTCATGCCGTAGCAGACGGACGCCCGTCTTGCTCCCACACGCACGAGAGCCCCAAAGAGGCCGAGGCGTGACATGTTTGCAGCGACCAGACACCGGCTGGGCCGTGGCCACAGCTCCCCGGGGGTGGGGGGCGCGGATCCAGTCACAAGAAGGCCCAGCCCGGGAACAGGGCTCACACCTCCATACCTTTCACATCTGTCTACCTCCCTTCACGCGATTTCCAGCCCGCGCTTTCAGGGGCACAGGAGCACACGTATTTACATACTCTCTCTCTCTGGGACACACAGTGCTCCGACCTCCCACACGCCCACCCTAGGCTCTGACAAGCAGCCCCGCTCCTTACTCGTGGTCTCAACCGCCGGCAGCACCGAGGGCTGACAGTGGGATGACGTGGGGCAGCCGGGCCGCCGGGGAGCGCGGGCCGCTGTGCAGACGCACGGGGAGCGCTGCGAGTACCTTGGGAAGCCCGCAGGAGGCGGGACTTCTGGCCGGGAACGCAGCGGTGCAAGAGGCGGGCGGCAGGTGATCTCCCAGGACAGAACTTTATTGGAAACCAGGAGGGGGGCAGGAGAGGACTAGGAATCAGGCTCCGGGGCCGGTGGTGGCTTCTCGTCATCAGGGGGACAATCGATGAAGTCAGCCAGCATGGCGGCCGTGTCATCCTGCTCCTTTTCAGCACAAAGACATAAGATTGGAAACAGTCACACACACAGGCATGCAGAAGGACAGACCCAGAGCTGAGCCCCCTCCCCTGCCTGCCTACCTTCTCGGGGAGGGCGGCCGTCTCTGCCTCGGCCTCTGCCTCCACGTCTGCCGCGGCAGGTGTCTCGGGGGGGACTGGCACCTCGTCACCCCCGCTCTCAGTCCCCTCCTCCAGCAGGGTCGGGGGAGCCGAGGGCTCCTCTTCCACGAGCTCCTGGGGAGGTGGCCCAGCTGAGGGACTCTTCGCGTCCCGCGGACCCTCCCCCTGGGAGGGGAGCACCTCAGGGACCAGCGTGGGGGCAATCTCGGCCCCTGGCCCCTCCTCGGCCCCCAGCTCCTCCACCTCCAGCAGCAGCCCGGGCTCCCCTTCGGGCTCAGGCTGCGCCTTCGGGGACTGGGCAGGGGGCAGCGCCGGGGGCGGGCTTGGCGGCGGGGGCCCGCTCTCCTCCGCCGGCGCCCCTGCCGGGCCGAACTCCACCTCCTCCAGCTCCTCCAGCTCCTCCTCCTCCTCCTCGTCTTCCTCCTCCTCCTCCTCCTCTAACTCTCCTTCCTCTTCCTCAAACTCCTCCTCGAACTCCTCTTCTTCCTCTTCTTCCTCCTCAAAATACTCCTCCTCGTCCTCCTCCTCCTCCTCAAAGTCCTCCTCCTCCTCCTCCTCCTCCTCCTCCTCCTCCTCCTCTTCCTCCTCCTCCTCCTCCTCCTCCTCCTCCTCCTCCTCCTCCTCCTCCTCCTCTTCCTCCTCTTCCTCCTCCTCCTCCTCCTCCTCGTCGCTGCTGTTGATGTTAATGACCGTCAGGTCTTCCTCCAGGCCAGGGGGTCCTCCGCCACCAGGAGTCCCTTCAGGGACCAGCTGGGGAGGTGGCAGCGCCACGGGGCCCGGCACAGGGGGGGGCGGGGGGGGCGGGAGAGGCCCCGGGGCCGCGGGAAGCTCCTCGGGCTCCTCTTTGGCCGGCCCGGGAGGGGAGGCGGTCGGCGGGCCGGCTGGAGCCACGGGAGGGGGTGTGGTGCCCGAGGGGGGCAGGGGCGGCAGGGGCGGCAGCCCCTCGGGAACGATCACCACGCTGTCATCAGAATCGCTTTCCAAGGAGATCTCCACGTCGGATGCCTCCTCCTTATCATAGTGGACAAAGGCCGGCCTGGGCACTCTGCCCCCAAAAGTCTCATCCGGGGGTATGGCGGGAGGAGGAGTGCCACTAGGGGCGAGGACGGGGTCCTCGTTGGAGCCTGCCCGATGGTTCTCTGGGCCCGGAAGGAGCCGGGGGGGTACAGACACCAGGCCTGGGACGGAGAGGCCTAAGTGGTTGGCTGCTGGAGGTCCAGGGCGTGTCGGAGGCATGGGGCCCGCTGGCGGCAAGGGGCCCGTCGGGGGCATGGCGCCCGCCGACGGCATGGGGCCCACCGAGGGCATGGGGCCCACCGAGGGCATGGGGCCCGGGGGATGGAAGGGGGGCGCCCTGAATGGAGATGGGGCCTCAGGAGGGGGGACTGGGGCAGGCGTAGGGCAGGCAGGGCCCACGGACTGCAAGGGAGGGACCCGGGGGTGGGTCAGGGCAGCACAGGTCACCAGCGCTTCCGAGCAGAAAGACGCCACCTAAGGAAGAGGCCAAGGGCAGGTGTGAGCATCAGGCACCAGAGGGGGAGGCCCCTGGCTTTAGACACGGCGGGGGGGGGGGGGGCGCAAGGGGCAGCTACCTCGAGGCTGTCCTCTCGCTGGCCGAGGGAGAAGGCTTGCACTGCGCAGGAGAGGGGAGGCGGGCAGCGGGGAGCCGGGGCCAGCAGGAGGGCCAGCAGCAGGCGGTAGAGCTCCTGGCGGCAGCGGGAGCTGGTATACGGGGAGCTGCCCAGGACCTCGCCCTGCTGGACCCCCATGACCAGGGGGAGGACCAGCTCGTGCAGTCTCTGGGAAGAACACGGAGCACACTCGGAGACGGTGCTCAGAACACCCAATCCCCCCACGGCGCTGGCTCCCAGGGCTGACAGCCGACCCATGGGGACGGCCCCCATGCAGATAGCGCCCCCGTACCCACTGACCCTGTGAGTCTCCTCCTTGATGAGAGGCCCACACATGAGGACGGTCCGGCTGAGGCCTGGGGAAGGAGAGGGGGGTCACAGGGGCGGGTTGGCCGTGGGTCGGGTGCTCGCAGCCCACACTGAGCCTCCACTGTGGCCAGCCCGGCCAAACCGCCCCACTCCTGCCCTCTATAACAGGGCGCACGAGGCCGCGGCCAGCAGAGACGCAGCCAGAGCCGAGCGAGAGTCTGCAGGGCCAGCAGCGGGGCCCGGAGCACCAACGAAGCAGGACCCCCTGCACGTCCAACACCACCCTGCCCGCGCCCAGGGCCGCAGGGCACGGCCTCTCCCACCTCTCAGCGCGGCTGCACACACGTCACTGTTGGCGTTACTGTCCCCCTTGCGGTGGCTGGGCGGGGCCGCGGCCTCCCCCATGTCCAGCTTCAGCTTCTTGGGAGCGCTGGGCTTCCCGGACTGCAGCCCCCCATCCGGGCTCCCCCGCGGGCTGCGCAGCTGGTGGAGGACGGACACTAAGTCGCCGGCACTGGGCCAACAAGGAAGCAGGAGGGCAACAAGAGACGGCATCTGGCGGGCAGGCTCGCTCCAGCAAGGGTGCCGGACGAAGGTCCTGGGCCAGGAGCAGGGCCCTCACTCACCTTCAGGGTGTCAGCCGGCGGGGAGATGTCGCTGAGCAGGTGGGAGAGCAGGGCCTCTCCGGAGGCGCCCCCCTGCAGCACTCCGGCCGAGGCCCCACACACCTGAACCCACAGCTCCAGCACGGCATACACCTTGGCCCGCACAGTGCTACGGGGGGAGCGGAGAGCAGTCCATGAGGGGGACGCCCTCGGAGCCCCCAGCCCATGCTCTCTGGTATGCGCCCGCCCTCACGGTCACCTGTACGGCCTCTCCTGGCCCGGGGAGAGGGTATCCCTACCAAGGTTCCAGGCATTGAGGACCTGGGGAAGCAGGCGGCTGATCAGGGCCCCAAAACGCAAGAGGCGGCCTCCACACCTGAGAGTGAAGAGAGAACAGTGAGCTCCGCTCCCAGCGCATCATCGTCCCCCAACCGCCCCGTCCTCTCCCACTCACGCGAGGATGAGCGCAGAGAGCAGGTCCAGGGCATCCAGGTGGATAGAAGGCAGAAGCAGCAGCCGCAAGGGGCCGTCTCCAAGCAAGCTCTGCGGGAAAACAAGGCAGGAGTGGGGGGGCGGCCACGCCGAGACAGACAGGGACACAGAGACACGTGTGCGCACAGAAAGGGGCCCGCACACCCCGCTGGCCCACCAGGAAAGACCCCGTCCTCTAAAACAGACCTGGGAGAGGACGACGGGGAGCGTGGCTGGACCTCTCAGCCATGACCCCACTGAGCCCCAGGTTCACCCCCACCCCAGGGAAGCACCCGCTGGACGCGTCCTGAGAACCGGAGACGACGTGCCCCAGTGGGCACATGTCAGGACAAGCACCGGGAGCGGTAGCACCCGGACAGAGAAAGGGGGCTGGGCAGGACAGCCTCGGGGGACGCCGCTGTGGAAGGGGTGGCTCCCGCACTGCCCCCACCCCCCGCCCAGCCAGAGGACGCCGTGCAGAGCGCCAGCTCCACTCACGATGCTCTTGGCACTGATGCTGAGGGCCCGGCAGATGACGTCCAGGATTTCCTGCACAGGGACGGACACGGGAGCCCCGAACTCTGAACTAAAGAGGAGGAGAGCAGACCGGTCCTCAGCGCGGGCTCCCCAGCTTGACCGCCCCGACCCCCCGCTCCACCCTGTCCTGATGAGGACGGCCCCGCCCCCGGTCCCCCATGCACCTGAGCATGAGCCCCAGGCAGCGGGCCAGGCCGCAGAAGCGCTGCCGGAGCCTCAGCAGGACGTGGGCGTCACCGTCCTCCGAGGGTGTGAGCAGCATCTCCACGCCGGGGCCCTCATACTGCATGGGGGCTGCACGGAAACACGAGGACGTCGCGCCCTGACACCCTTCATCCGCCCCTCCTGCCTCCCTTGTGGAGGAGGAAACCCACTGCCCACTCTCCCTCCCCACCACCCACCCCCGGACCTTACCGGTCTCTGCGCCCTCGTACAGGGCCCCCAGCAGGCTGTGCAGGGAGGCCAGCAGGCTGCGCAGCTCCTGCTCCCAGCTCTCCGTGTGCTTCAGGCCCTGCGAGAAGCCGGCGCCCAGAGAGGGCAGCTTGGAGTAGCACTCGCAAGCCAGCTGCAGGAGAGGTCGGATGCGGTCGGACAGGACCCCGGGCCAGCCCCGCAGCCCGACGACCCCCACATGCCAAGAGAGCTCAGAGTGGAGCAGAAAGGACAGCGAGGCAGAGGAGTTGGAGGTGAGCATCTTTCACAAAACGGGAGGGAAGCGAGAACCCAATCCGACGGTGGCAACACAGAGAAAAGCCAAGAGAGAACAGAAGCTCCAGCTCAGACCCCCGGGGCTCTCCGCCTCCCTCTCTTCCCTATACCTGCTGGAGCTGGGGGCTCAGGGCATCCACCCGGGACAGGAAAAACGAGGCCAGCTTGCCCTGGGTCGGGGGAAAGAGAGGAAGAAGCTGGTGAGTCAAGGGCCAGAGAGGAACACCCTGGTCCACTGCCAGCAACAGAACGGAAACCCAGCTTTCTGTCTCCTGCGGACACAGGACCCGCAGCGTCCAGCCTGTGATCAGACCTGCTGACAGTCGGCCCTCGTCCTCAGCTCGCCTTCCCATCCCGCCCCACAGACACCGGGCTCCCTCAGGCCCATTTCTGCAAAATGACAGTCCTGTTCCTCCAGCTTCGACCAGGCAAAGATGTGAGCCAGGGAGAGAGGCCCCAGGCAGGGGTGCGCGGGTCAGCACAGGTCAGAGCAGCCTGGCCACACGCAAACACCTGCTCGGCCGGCTGCGGCAAAGCCACCAGCTCCCAGGGGCTAGAATCCAGGGGCCTGCAAACACAGCTGGCAAGAAACATTTTCCGTTTCACTAGCCCGTAAGATAACCACAAACGTGGACGGAGAACCCAGCAGCAGCAGCAGCAGCATCTCTGCCTGCCACCAGGGGAAACCACGCCTTTCCACCTCTGGTTCTAAATCAGAGGCATCTGGAACACTGGTCACGTACATCACTAACTCGGAATTTCAGGCGCTGTTAGAGCTACGATCTCGGCGTCTGACTTGCTAACAGTGAGACGCGCGGCTCTATCACACTCCTCGGACCGCACGTTCTCATCAGAGTCTGCCTCCCCTGCAATTCCGTGTGCTTCCGGAACTCAGAAGCACTCTGGGAAGGAGTCCGTGGCCCAAACAAGGGCAAGAACACTGAGGTGGACACAGAGAAGGCGTGAAAGGGGTCCCCGGCTCCAGGGGAAGTGAGAGGGCATCAGAAGGACCCGAGACGTGAGCCCCCGGGGGCCGGTGGTGGGAGGCGGGGCGGGCCGGCAGCCAGCGGGGCTGAGAGGAAGGACACCCACGGAGTAGGACGGGTAGGACACCCAGCGGGGAGACGCACGGTCGGGAGAGCATGGAGGCCCTGGACCCCAGGCTGGGGAGTAGGGACCCCGTGAGGACGGGGCATCTTGCACACGAGGGTGAACTCGCAGAGGAACCGTGGCTGTGGCATCAGGCACGTGGAGGCACTTCTGGACGGAGGCCCAGCCTCCCAGCCTCCCCCACACCTGCCCCTCGGTGGGAACCTCGTGGGGCTTCCCACATCACCCTTCAGGACTCACAGACTGCCAGCCAAATGCTGCTCTCACTGACCCCAGGGTACAAGGCCTGGAACCACTCCCGGGGACGCGGGGTGTGGGGGGGCTGGAGGGCACTTTCCCAGCAATGCGGGAGGCTTCAGGATGCTTCAGACCAAGAACAGCAACCGCACACAGGTCTCCTGACTGCCCCGCTTCCCCGAGGACGTTTCCTGGAGGGCGGCCAAAGGCCTGACCCCGGGGCGCCCTGCCCTCTCGCTCCACTCCTGCCCCTGCTTCCCCCCGCTGAGAGCGCGGCACAGGGCGGGCTGCGGGCCATGTCCGGGAGTGCGGCGAAGCATGGCCCCAGGAGATGCACAGGAGTGGGGGTTCCCACAAGACACTCCACCTGACCTGCGAGCAAGCAGTGTGCCCATGGGGCATGGCCCCCGTGTCTTAGGCCACAAAGCACTCATCACCTCGGCAAGGAAAGGCAGAGGCCCTGCGGACTCACCTCCCAGCCTCAGAAGGCAGGGGCGCAGCAGCCCGGACTGGGAGACCCTGGGAGACCGCCGCTGCCCTGGGAGCTTCCGCACCAAGCCAAGGACAGACACTCCCACGGCACCTATCCTGTCCTCAGTCCCCACGACAAGAGCCTCCAGGTACAAACCGCCTGGGAGCCTTGCATTTTCCCACAGACAGGCTGGTAGCCCACAAAGCCAGAACCCTCCGCAGACAGCCCTTCTCCACGTGACACCTTATTCTTAGCAAAATAAAAGCACACCTGCCCCACCCTGTAGCAACATCTGGAAAAGCTGTTAGCTCTGCAAAGTGCCCTGGAACTTCGGGCTTGGCCTCAGAAACTCAAGGCTGAATTCTCCACGCTCAGAGGGACAACCAAGAGGCACCAGTGCAGGGAACATGGGCATCCCAGAGGCCCCGACGTTCGAACCCAAAGGTGGGGGGGGGGGGCGTGCAGGCAGACAGACATGCCCACTTGGAGCTGAACCAACGAGACCCACAGGAACGCCTCGCCCCTCTGACCACCAACCAGAGCGAGCTCGGGCACAGAGACCCAGCCTGTGGCATGCAAGCAGCTCCCTTAGAGCATTTTAGAAGAAAAGGAGAGTTTACAGAACTCAGTAAAACTCTGGTTAAAAAAACAAGCAAAGGGGCGCCTGGATGGCTCAGTCATTAAGCATCTGCCTTTGGCTCAGGTCATGATCCCAGGGTCCTGGGATCAAGCCCCACATCAGGTTCCCTGCTCCGTGGGAACCCTGCTTCTCCCACTTGTGTTCCCTCTCTCACTGTCTCTCTCTCTCTGTCAAATAAATAAAATCTTAAAAAAAAAAAACAAGAAAAAAAAAAAAA